>DWPG01000238.1:0-10496 GCA_018251495.1 Autochton cellus | reverse complement strand
CTTTACCTCGCCACAGACGACTTCCATTTGTTGTCGGTTTTTGCGCCCGGGTCAAAGGGCCCGAAGTGGCACGAAGTGCGTTCACTCTCTCTCCTCTCTACACTACTCGGCCGACTTCAGCTTACTTCGCCGAGGAACTTCGCGAGCAGTGTAGAGGAGGCATTAAATAATGCGCACTTGGAGGAATAATTATGACAATAATGCGCATGCAAATAACAATGGGGGGGAGGGATTGAATTTTCTTTTTATCATAATAAATATGGGTATAAAATGTAAGCTAGTAAATAGATCTTTGCAAATATACAGGGTGAATGTATTCCGGTGCGTGTGGATGGCCAAATCCGAGACTATAAGGAATATCGAAAAATGCTGAAGGGAGTTACGAGGCCGATATTGATAAAAACTAAAACCGTATACTTAAACTTTTGTAAAATTTATTTCATTTAGAAAAAATATACACCTATAATATGTTATTGCGCAATCCCAGAGTTATACTTTTATGTAACTATTTTAAGACAAATCAGGAAGTTTATCTATGTATGTTTTATTTAAGTACTTCATTAATATCAGCATCAGCATCCGCTGATATAGCAAAGACCTGCATCAGCAACAACCCTGGTGCAGATACACCTCACTGGAAGTAATCCTGGCGGCGCCCATGCGTAATATAGAAATTATATAATTTAAAGGCGGTAAAACTCTATTTGGTTCGACTTCGGCGGCACCACCGCCACTCTTATTTCTGCCTAATAACAGCAGTATTAACCGCTACTATGTTCTGGTCTGAAGGGTGTGGTAAGAGAGACATACTTATCAGAGGCGTGCCTTAATCCAGGGGTGACAATGCATCTGTGGTCAACCTTAGGTAGTTTGATCTAAACTGGCGTTGATTACAGATGCTCGTGGGCAGTGGCCACTTACCATCAGTGCTCGTTTGCTACTTCCAAACAAATAAAAATTAAGACAGAATAGAGACGATGGTCCATTGTTCATAGAAAATATCTCCTTTGTTCATTAAAAAAAATATCCTCGTGTGAACGAGTCGTAACATTGCATTGAAGACGAGGGTATCCTATTCGCATTGACATGCACAATGCCCACAGAACCTGTTTCGTTTCGGTTCCACGGTCTCTAAGCATTGCTCTCAGGCCCCCTTTGCCTATATAGAGTATATTAACGTACTTTTTTTTATAACAGATGTAGCAAATGCCGTTTTCCAAATGGTCTTACATTCTAAGGTCATGAGAAATTAATTACAAGATGTTCTGCCATTGAAAAGATAATATAAATTTGTCTCTTTTCGTCTACTTTTGATTCCTGCATGTAAAAATAAGGTACTGCATGATTTATTTCTTCTGAAAAATACTACCAGATACTTGGTTCGCCATAATTAAATGTAATGTCGTTAAAAGCCACTAAGGAACTATGACAAAACAAGAAGTACTTTGAGATTTACAATTTTAAAATATTTTTCCACAACTTTGACTATCTACCGTGGAAAACATGTCCTGAACTCTAACTCCACATTGCGTAAAAAACTTGTTTGGTTTATAAATAATTCAGAAAGTACCAGACTTAATTTTTCGGATACAAAAAACTTAGAGCTAATTTTGCAAGTGAGGCACAAAATCTGATTATTGGATTTGAACAACAAGAAAAACATATTATTAGCTGATTCCTACATTTTAGCATTTTAGTCTAATTTTTTTACGTGCCTTGATGAGCGACAACACACATTAGTATGTGTAATGCTGTACTAAATAAACTAGTTATTTTTAGACAACGTACACAGTCTAAACTGAGGGCCATCGAACATTGGCTTCAAGCGTCTTTACAAATTTTGAGCTATTTTTTTCTAACATATTTCTATTTACGATTTGTCTTTATCCTTTATGTGTGTCGTTTGAATTAATCCTTATTATCTCGACCGAAGATGATGCGTCAATTAGTGCTAAGATCGGATACTAACAGGTGGTAGGCAGAGTCGGCCTTTATCATCTGGGCGCCCCGGACGAGTTACATATTAGGCGCCTTTTAACTATTCTAATATTTTGAAGCGGAAGACATTACTCGTTTATTTGTTTAAACATAGAAAACTCTTTAAATACGGTGGCCAGTCTTGAAT
Source organism: Autochton cellus (assembly GCA_018251495.1). NCBI lineage: Eukaryota > Metazoa > Arthropoda > Insecta > Lepidoptera > Hesperiidae > Autochton > Autochton cellus. Next base: position 8,371 of record DWPG01000238.1, on the reverse strand, counting down.
AAATCTTTTTTTAAATATGATAGGTCATTTATTGAGGAACATTATAAGCTACAAATTATTAAGATCGGTTAGGTAACTGGAGAGAAAGAGACAGATTTTTTTCGAGTTTGAGCCCTCTATTAAACAAAGTCTTATAAATAAGGTCAAAGATCTAAATGCTTAAGTATCAACAATGAGAGGTAGAGGAGAGACGGAGATAGGTAATATTAATGCATTAAATAAATATTTCAGATATATATAGAAACCAATAGATATAATTTTGATGAATTAGTACCTACCGTGAAGATCTAGTAGTTAATTTTAGACCCAATAATGTTTATTTCCCTTAGAGTTTTTACACATGTGTTGGCATTCGTGGACCCTGGCGCCCCGGGCGGTTTCCCGGGTCGCTCACCCCTAAAACTGGCAGTGGTGGTAGGTCTATTATCATCGCGGACGAGACAAGATATAACGTTATTTTTCCCAAAGGAAAGATGTTATTACCTATGTTATAAGAACCCGGCATGACGGCACTACATCACTACATCTAGGTAGAAACAATCGGAAGAGTCCTGTAAAACAAAAGTACCTACGTAGGTACCAGGTACCTACTTAGTTTCTGAGAATATAACTGTTTTTGGTGCGTAATTCGTGTATACTACGAAATCCGTCGAAATTTGGAATGTTTAATTGTTATCAGAGGTTTGTCCTTTTGTTTGATTTGAGGTTAAGTACAACAAAGAGTACCGTGCAGGTAGCTGTGCCCAACCAGTTTCACTCAGGTAAAACTTACAGATTGGAAGATACACAGGCACCTACTTTTCATAGAAAGATTAACAGCCAGATCTAATAATTTTACCGACAAAATAGATTTATCAGATAAATTACTGAAAAATCTTAGACTTATTTATAGTAAGACTTTAGTGATCTATTATCTGTAAGTAAATAAATCAATGTAAAACAAAACGTTACAAAACATAACGTTAATGTTCAAAATTATTATAATAACAAGTCTTGGAAGAGTAGGTACAGTATATGATGACGCACACTCGTTATTTACGAAATGAGAGAATTGACGCACAGGGAAGTCCACGAACGTGAATGAGAGTGAAAATTGACTGATAAAAATAGATGTTATACATACTTACTTATTTATTCTTGTTTTCAGACACGTGAGTATTTTATAATTTCTTGTTGAATAGTTATAGATGTGACTAAGACTGAAAATAAGGTAAATAAAAATTACTTTCCTTATAAACGAAACTAAGTAGGTATTTCCAGTACGTAGATAGATCAATGTTGTATGTTAGATAAACTGCGAACTTTGTAAGTAATGATAAGAATATGAGACGATTAAAAACGTGAAAAGAAGTCGTTAATATTGAATATCCCGTGGAACAAAAAATGTCTAACAGTCCTAGTCGTATCATTATTATATGTGGCTACAACTCCCCTCATGTTATTTCTACACATCCCGTGTGGGAAAGTTCGTTATTTGCGTCGTTTATTGAAGGGCAAAATAAGGTCGATTTACATTACAATACAACGCTACGACGGGGAACCCACGGAAGATGGGGACAACTGGAAATGTTAAGTGTTCGGATCGCAGCGAGTAGGAATTAGGAATTAGGCCATTAGGAACAATTATAGAAATGCCGATTTTTATACTTATTAAATATGTATATTTCAATATTTGTATGACTATTGAAGCTACATTCATGAAATTTGAGATGATAGCTAGTCTCGGGAGGTTTAATAAATATACCAAATTTCATGTTTCTAGCTTCAATAGATTTTGAGTTGTAAAGGGGTCAAAAGTAGCTTGAAATGGTTCGAGTAATATAATAATGTAACCACGACACTGTTTCGCAAGCCTTGTCGTATTTCTAGATTCTACAAAACGAATACTTACACGCTTACTACATTACAACTGTGTATCAATAGTATTTCGATAACGTTGTTATTACCTATGTTTCTCTTAACATTAATTTCACATTGTTCTTATAAAAATCTAACTTATTAGTTTGTACCGACATATAATTGGTTGTATAGACATGGTTGTCATGACTAACCGTGTTGACAACAGGAAACCGATAAAAATGCAGGTTACTGATTTCTTTGTGTTTGTTTGACTAGCGCGGTTCCCATATTAATCGGCTCCTATGCCAATTCCACCTTGTTTCCCCTATTTCGTGGAGTAACCGTTGCGTTATAAGAAGGGTGCGGACTGCGGGGGGAGGTCGCAGCTGCTATCGGAATATTTCTTGGCGACCGGAGCGCGAGGGGGGACTTAGAGGGGACTTACGTCACACACTTGCATCTGTGAGCGTTCCATTCTATCCATGTCATTGAAAAAAAGCGGTCAGACAAAAATGAACTTTATGTCTTTGCACCAAGTAACGGAAACCTCAAGAAAATTCCATCCATATAAAACTTATCGGTTGACTCAACCTCGTTTGGGTCATGCGTGCAACGTGACGCATAGTAGGTACTTAGTCGTTGAGTCAATCAATATTATCACCTTTGTTCATATTTTGAGTTTCGTAAATCTTTTGTATTATTTTGTTAATCATTTGTATGTTTCTTACATTGATAGGTACCCAAATGATATTATATATATGTAGGTACCTAATTTTAGGTACCCTTTTCAAAATAAAAATCATTTATTGTTAATATTAGGACACATAAAACAGTTATATAGTGATCTACCTACCTAGCTACGTTGAACACAGAAACGTGCTTTTTCTTTTTCAATTCCATCAAAGATAAGGAAGATATTGAAATATGTACTTAACAAGGAATATTGGTAGTATTGGCACTTAGCTGACTATTTACCGTACCATTTTATATAAGTAGGTATTTATGATTTACGTAGGTATACGTTCCCAAAGAAGCGGTAGCTAGTGTGTAACGAGCCAGGTAGTCAGGTAAAGGCTGTAAAGGCATAAATAAAAAATGAACAAATACTGATAGATAGGTACTGACATTTTTTAAAGGATGCATATAAAAAGTATTAATCATAATAAGTAAAGTATGATCATAATATGTATGACTTTGCATTACATAACGAAGTTATATTTTAGGACATTAACGAAACCTAAAGCCATAAAAGTACCTATAACACATGTACGGATGCAGACAAAGCTTGTCTTCGGAATTCTTCAATATCGATCGCGCCCCCTTTAGCGGCCCCTCGCTTGGCTCAGATCACCAACTTCCTCCCCTCCTCACCCCGCTTCTTCACCTCCCCTGCCCCGCTCTTCGTCTCCCCCTGTCCCCTTTCCCCATCTCAAACATCTAACCGCATTGCGTTCGGAAATATGTACCAACTCTTTGTAAATTTAAATATATTAATAGGTACATACTATACCTAGCCACTGTTTTCTCTTGCGTTATGTTACGCTAGTAACCTAATTATTGCTGGCATAAAGTAAGCTTACTGAATATTTTTGTGAATATATCTACTCGAATCAGATAATAATCTACAATCAATCTTAATTAGTAGCCAACACTGTTTAGCGAATTTGTTTTATTATAAGTTTTTAATTTATAATGCAATTTAATTTTTTCTTTATTCGTAAAATAAATCGCTTTATAGGTACAAAAATTGCAAGGTAGGCATTGATTATGTAAAATTCACATAAGCCAATGTATTGCAATTTATTGTCTTTTTTTTCATTTTATTGATTAAGTATAAGTATTATTAAAATCTGCTTGATTATCAAACATTCAGGTATCTATATAAACTCATTATAAATGTAAACGTTGTAAATTACCCCATGTGAATCACTCTTGTAAAGGTATTATGACATAGATTGCGAATTTCAAATTGTACATTTTTTTAATATAAAAAAAATTATTAAATTGTTTTACTATTTTACAGCGAGTATCCGAAACGCCGCTATCGACCGACGCTATTGCGCCCTCGAAATGCGTCTATATGCCGCCATTTTGTTTCACGAAATGCGCAGTTGGGAGTCAGGTATATAAAGCGGCCATGACGTCAAGCGCCGTTCTCATAAAATTCTCAACGTGGTGGAGTGTAGACGTCTAGTGTTGTGCAGTGAAAAGAAGCTCATCTAGTCAATTAGTGCCTGTTTGGATTCAGGTGTGTACAATTATCACCCGCAATATAATATATCTATAGCCCAAATACTAAAAAATGGGCTATAGCGCTCAAGAAAAATCTGTCGTTGACTTTTGTGAAAGTAAAGCAGAATCCCTATCTAGCTGGGTCCGTAAAGTTAAATGTAAATCAATAAATGCTAGAACAAAGAGAAAGCGTGATTTGCGAATAATCGCCATTTTGAGTAACTCACTGTCTCGCGCTGAGAGCGAGCTCATATCGAAACAAAGAGAACGTGCTAGAAGGTGGGCGCTAATGCAAGCTGATCTCGGATTGTGCAATAAGGAAGAGGAAATGGCCAAGCAGCAACGAGAGAAAATAGATAACTTATGGAAGAACGATCTCAGCGGTCTCGATAGTTTTTTTAAAGAATTAGACAATGTTAAACCTATAGCTAGTGTAGGGTGATAGGAAAGTGATTTTTCGTTTTGTATCTGTGATATATGCAGGATGTTTTTCTAAATTACAGTCCCATTGCGTTTCGCGTGGGTCTGCATCCGACGGCCGCCATCTTGGTTGCCGCTGGGGCGTGGTCGCGGCTTACTACAAAATGGGTTTGTAACGGTATCATGCATTTATTTAGTTAATTCCTTTTAGCAAATTGTAAATAAATTTTAATTATAGTTAATGATTTCAGTTCTCTGTTGAAAAATAGTAAATTGGAAATTGAGTTTTATTCATATTGAATAACAAATATTGTAACATATGTTTAAGTATGAAAATAAAAGAAATTTAAATAAAAAAGTGTTTCGAATTTCATTTTCTTCTTTGTCTATTGTTGTTTCACCCACAATGTATTATTCCATGAGTCATCGTCAACACTTCCGAGAACATGGCGGTGCGGGGAGGCGAGACGCTGAATGTATGCGAGCTGTTCGAGAAGGCTACGTGCAGTCATGTCGAGGTCGCTGCGTATCACGCCACGACATACGACCCACTCGACACCGTGATAAACGGCGTGCGAACATGAATAAGTCCCGGTGTCAGCCCACACTAGGTAACCGTTAGGAGATTGCGCCATAATTTCTGAAATGTTGTCATGTAAACTATGAACTGTCACGTATCGATATGGCCGTCTACGGACGGATTTTTTCGTATACTTTGTTGTGTTTGGAGCCCAGATGCCTGCTCTTATCTAGCCGTGGAGCATACTGCCCGACCTGACTTGACCTGAACATGCTCTACCGTGCGGGTGACGCACTCTGGCACTGCGCCTACTGTCCGTCCGCTGGAGGAAAGTAAGGTGTGGGTGAGTCTGTTGTTAAATAATGCAAAATTGTTTTATATTAATCGCCCACTTAAATGTTTGGTAAAATGTGGGCAACATTTTTCCTTTAACATTCACCTCTCGCAGAGTTACGACTAGCTCCTGAAATCCAAAGCTGTGGAAGGATGTCGGAAGAGTAACGAATCACTGACATGCCGATTTAAAAATAGACACGCCAGAGAACACGTCCAATTGCGCGTTGAGAGCTGTAGGCAACAATTAAAGGTCAGGTCTTCTATAAACAACTTGTCTGTGTATGATGTGGACCATAATATGAAATTATTGGTGATTTAAAAGTTATATCAAACTGAAACTGTTTCTGTGAACAATGAATTATTTAACGTGACAATCTGTGGGCTGATGCACGAAGTAAGCAAACTACATAACGTAAGCGACGTTTATTAGGGTATCCAATCTACTTTTGTACCTGCTGATATAAACTGAAATCAAATGAGAATATGGAACTAGGGACTCTATGTATGGACCTTTTATATGCGGTGAGTTTTATAGACTTTCTAGAAAAGTTTCTTACTAGGTGTAACCATACTTACAAAATTTATCCTTTACTCAGTATTTTAAGAAAATGGAAATTAATAAATATTACAATCCATATAATCTGGACAAGTGATTAATTGGTTTGTGTACGTTTCACAGCTAACCGGATGCCGTGAACTTGGTGAAAGAGACCGCGTTCATGCTCCAATTCTACATTTGACTGCACTAAAAGGAATAAGTCCTGGGAAAACTAGACTGTTCCTATAGTAATTTTGGAATTATCATTTCTACATTATACAGATGACTTTTTAAAATCCTAATAAGCCCGTGACATTTATCGAAAGGAATATACGAGTATCTTACAAATCAAATATGAAACTTATAAGCTGAATAATCGTATCGCGCTCTGAGAATGACCGAAGTATAACTTAGGTAAGTGGTCGTTCTACTTATACAGTAGATCTTTTACTGGTAAAGAAATTAATTATAATTATGGTTCGTATTTCTTACAGACTGCATGGTGGATTGATCTTTATATTAGCGATAATCCTTAACCTATTCCTTGTTTTCGAACCTCATCAGCTTGTTTGGAATACGAACTATACAATCTTGAATCAATTTCTTTACTTTATCTGGTTGATAGAATTATCATATTAATCTGATTGATAGAATTACATTCTAGGCTTTTAATATTTCAGATTTAAAGAGCTTTATCTACAGAACTGAATATTATTATAAGACACGAAAATAATAAAGACAATTATCATACTTAATCGATGAGGATTACCTATCAATCTAAATTTTCAGATATAGAGTTTCTTTAAACAATGATCTAATTATAAAGCGTTTCGTTTTATTATCTTACATTTTAGGTATACATGTATATCTTTAAAAATCTCTAAAGTTAAACTACAAACATTACGATAATTTGGTAAGTCGTAATCTATGATGTACATAATGTACATTGTAGATTTTCGATAAATCTTCTAAAAAAAATGTTTATGTACCTTCATGGGCAAGGGCCTGAAGAACTGGTTCCATAATTGACATTTATTAATTTTTTCAGATACAGTTAATAATTATAAAGTTTAATTTTACATATGTTCAACAAAATCACATGTGTAATTGTAGGTAATAAAGCCACTTAAATGCGCCTATAAAGTAAAAATAAAGCGTCCGACTCTTATAAAGGCTTAAATACACTCATAATTAAAGGAAATATAATTTCTGGACCAAGCTGTGAACTAAGTCCTGGCGTATCCAATTTCTTTTTAGGTTTTAGACATTCTTCAATTTCCAAATAAATAGATGTAATAGTGACGAATAATCAGATTTTGTCTATAAATTATTTTGGGTAATGAATAAGAAGAAACAACCGATAAAAATTGCGACTAAGACAAAATTGAATATTTTAATGAATGATGGGATTATATCTACATATGTATTTGCAATTTATATACTTTACAACATACAACAAATTAACTAGAAAATGCGATTAATACAAATATTTATACTACATTCTTCTAGACCTCAGTGGCCGTTGTGGTCTATCTTTCAGGTATTTAAATCTTAAAAAACAATCCTTTAATGATAATATGATATATATATATATATAAATGGAACTGTTGAAATTATATCAAAGTAAACATTTACTACTCCTGCATTAATTTTAATAATCAAATAAATTTGAAGTACTGATAAAATATTATAGACTATAATATTTTTACATTTGGCTAAGACAGCAAATTTACAGAGGAAATTTGACGACAGTGAAAGTTGCAAGTATGTAAGGTAATCTTTGCAATGATTAATTTATTGCTGCATGATTATTGGTGGTACCTTATTTTTTTATTAGATTGCTTGCTCGCTTGTTTTAATCTAAATTCAGGAACGAGTCATCCTGTACGAGAGTACCTATACTGGAAATAGTACCGTACCCAATACAAGTACGAGTGAATTAGGAAATAAGTTAAACATACCTACGTCTGAAGATTGAATGAGACCTGATTATAAAAAGTTTTGTGCGGATGTGGAGTAGTAAAGGAGAAAAGTTAATTAGTAATTTTTCAGCAATATGAAGTAGAAAAGTGAGACGACCGATGCTATGACATTCCATTATAATCACCCTCTGAATCATATAATGTTATCATCATCACATGTGATAAAAGCTGTTCTTGCGGCGCTCTCGAGCCTTCGTGAGTAATTTCGAAATAATTTGATTATTGCACGTTGGCCGAGGATTTTATTGGAAGCTGAACAATCCTGCACAAAGTGCCCGAGGTGCTGGCGTTGCTGTGCAAGTATGTGTATACTTATTTTGGCCCTTTCTACCTGTATATGATACAAATATATCAACCGTACCAAGATGCGTCGAGACATCGATGACTTTATTAAGTATGAAATTTACATTATAATCTGGCAAGAGTAAATATCTGCAGCTACAGCTTTACAATCTTAAAATAATCAGGTAACCACAATCTTTTCTTTCATTTCTTAAATGATTG
>DWPG01000237.1:0-10496 GCA_018251495.1 Autochton cellus | reverse complement strand
AAGATTGACTAAATAATAATTATTATTATCATTCCAATATTATAAATACTATGTCCATCCATCCATCAGCCTTTTGAGGTCCACCCCCTAGTTGGCGCCACTCCAACCGGTCCTGTGCCTTCTGAATCCAGCGGTTTCCAGCTGTTTTCTTCAGGTCTACTGTTTTATGGTGATGTATCGGTCCACCTATACATCACCATAAAACAGTAGAAATACGAAATAAATCAGGAAACAGGGATGTACCGGCGAAAACAGAAAATCAACTGTTAAAACAGTAAGGTTGGCAACACTGCTACTTGACTTCATCATGGCAGCAGACCGCAAACGTAATTTCGAAAATAAACTAATTGTATAACTAAGTGTATGTTTTTTTTTCCAGCATAAAAACGCGATAAATAACACCACGCCTTTCGCGGTTCTCGTGCAAACAACAACATTCTAATGCCGCTTCATACCCGCCTCTTCCATGTTCTGCTTAGGATTAGATCATGATGCTGACAGTTTCGAGATAATTGCAGCAGTTTGGATACTTGATTGCACTAAGTTGGAAATTAATGGACCATGATTTGGAAAAGAACTGGAAAAGATGGAGAAACTTACAGTGGATTGGAAATTGTTAAGGATTAAATGTATTCGACTATTTTGTAAATGCAGAAGTAAATGCTTTGTGTTTAGAAGGTGGTAGAACCTTTTGAGGTTCGTCTGCGGATGCATCAACGCCGCACCTATTTCTGGCTAATAACAGCAGTGTTAAGAACTGCTGTGTTCTGGTTTGAAGGTCGTAAGGTAGAGGCATTTTTCCGAGGCATTCCAACTTAGTCCTCAGGGGTAGGAACGCATCTGTGGCTGAACTCAGATGGGACACTTATCTTACCTGGAGTTGATCACAGGTGTTTATGGGCGGCAGTGGCTTCTTACCATCAGCTGGACTGCATGCTCGTTTGCTATTACTATATTTCAAAAATACCTACAACTTTTATTTAAATGAGTTCTGTATAGTAATTGATATTTCTAAGAGAAATGGGAAACCTATCAAGTTACATAACAAGAAGTACACGTGTAATTAAAATCGAAATAACATTAAATTGTAAAATAATTGTAAGCATAAACAATGCCTTATGGTAATATTTCTACGTTGTCACTTCCAGACGTGTCACGTGAGCGGAGATTCAGCTTGTCACGTGACACCTGTCACTAGTGTAGTTTGTTTACATTACACACAGTATGGCCGTTGAAGGTATAGCACGTCAAAAATAACGGTTAGTTTCCATGCCCGACCGAAGCTTGGGCTTCGGCTATCTTCGGCCAAAACCTCCGCTTTGACTGAAATGGACCGAAGTCTTGGCCGAAGCCTAATTTCTAGTAAGCGCCGAAATTAAACGTTCTGTTTAGAATTCGCCAGATCGCGATGGAGATGGTAAGGTGCGGGGTCGCACACTCTGTTGTGGGCTAGCGCCGCCATTTGTTTTTTTAATTTGCATTATTTCGAAATATTGTCATTTTTAACAAGTCGCATGGTAACTTTAATCAGCTCTAGAAAATGTTTATATGCAATAAACATATAACTTTAATTGAAAGGTTTTTATATTGGTATATTATTCACTTTTAAGCACTCTACATGAACTACATGAACTACAATTGGAAGTTTTGAAGGTGGTAGAACCCTTTGTTGTTCGACTCCGGTGGCACTACCACCACACCTATTTCTGCCTAATAACAATAGTATTGAGCGCTGCTGTGTTCTGGTTTAAGGGGTGTGGTAAGGGAGACATACCTATACGAGGCGTTCCAACTTAGTCCCCAGGGGTAGCAACGCACTTGTGGCCAACCTCAGGTAGGATTCATCTTATCTGGGGTTGATTACGTATGTTCATGGGCGGCAATGGCCACTTACCATCCGGTGGACTGCAAGCTCGTTTACTACTTCCATACTATAAAAAAGTGCCATTTTTTAGGGTTTTAACATTCGGCGTCGGTTTCGTCTTCCGCCAAAGGTTGTGGCGATAGCCGAATAATCGGTGTGGTTTCGGCTTCGGCCAGAAATTGAACGTGGTTAATTAATTCCATAAATCGTTATGAATACATTACTGTCCCATTGCTGGGCACGGGTTGCCTCTAACTGTGAGAGGGGCTTAGGCCATTGTTCACGGTGGCCAAGTGATATCTAGACTTCATACGTTTGGGAACTTTTTTACGTTTCCTTGCGATGTTGTCCTTCACTCTTAAAGAAAGTGACAATTAATTTCTAATATACATAAAATAAATCATAGGTACATGCATGGGATTTGAACCTTTGATATTGGATTAAAAGGCCAATTTCAAACCACTAGGCTATCACTCTGATAGACCTGTGGAAGCAATGAATGTCATACGTCATAAATAACGCTTAGTTTCAGAAATCTATCTTCTGTTACATATGAGCGGGCGATAAGTAAGCTATGAGCTCGACTGCATATGACACTGATTTAACGTATGCAATACGTACGCGGCTTGCGTAGATCTCAATCGATCTACAAAGTTAAGCAACGTCGGGCGCTGTCGGTAGATGAATGGGTGACCGCTGAGGCAATATTTCAAGCGCGCTACCGTGCTTTAGAGGGCACGGTAAACCTCGTCGAAGACCTTATAGACGGTTAGAAAACACCCGGCACGGGTTGACCACTACCTGAGATCGACCACGGATGCGTTGTTCCCCTTGAGGACGAAGAACTACTCGGATAAGTATATCTCCCTTACCACAACCTTCAAATAAGAACACCGCAGCGCCGAACACTGTTGTTAGGCACAAAAAGATGCGGCGTTGGTACCGCCGGAGTTGAATCACAAAGTGTTCTAATAGCTTCTAAACACGAAACCCGTCTATCTTATCTCTGTATTTGGGTTTTTTGCAACAGTTATAATACCATTTTCACAAAAATTCCACCCAAAAATAGAACACGTAACTGCTGGATAAAATAATTCTGCGTAAAAATAGAAGAATTGAGGACGTGATTTTTTGCGAATGAAGCCGACACAGATTCAGGTATTCCCATAAAACGTGAACATGGAAACAATGCCTCAGAATTGTGAAGTAAACAAATATGTACTATTCAAAGTCCAGAAGTTTATTGTATTAAATTCGCACACACGTGACTTCGAACTACGTGTAGTACAACAGGAGTTTGTTTATTACGTCATTAATATTTTACATTGAGATGTATCGTACTTATGTATTCATTCATTTTACACATTTTTTTACCCGTCTGCGTCATAAGGAGGATAATCTTTTTAGAGCGTATATTTGTATGTATGTATGTATTTATGCATGTATGTCCATTTCTTTGGCACGCTCCATAGCCCAAACGGCTTGATAGATTTTTACATATGAGATGTCGTTAGAATCGTCTCAGTTGTCATAGTGACATAGGCTATACAATTTTTATATATAGTGCCTATTAAAGGAGGAAAAAGGGTTTTAAGAAGTCAGGTCTTTTATTTTTAAGATAACTCTAGTTTGTCAATCAACACATAGATTTTTTTATAATAGTCGAGTTTGATGGTAAGTGGCCACTGCCGCCCGTGGACATATTTTATCAAGCCTAGATAAGATAAGAATCCTACCTAAGCTCGGTCATAGATGCGTTGCCACCCCTAAGCACTAAGTTGAAACGCCTCGGTTGAGTATGTCTCGAGTATCACCCCCTTCAAATCAAAATACGAGCAGAGCTTAACTGCTGTTATAAGGCATAAATAGGTGTGATGGTGGTGCTGGAGTCGAACAACAAAAGGGTTCTATCGCGTTTCACACTTACCTGACTCGGTCACAGGTGCATTGTTAAACCACCAAAGACTAAGTTGGAATGCCTCGTATAAGATTTTCATCATTTATTACAATTAGCTATTTGTTGTCGGCGATAGTCCTATTCCATTATGTAACGGGTACTCACGATAGGTGGTTTTTTATTTCTTTTTGCCGATATTTCGACCCAGCTACATGGATCGTGGTCACGGCGAAACTGCGGTGGCGGGGAGAAACCGTTGTCAAGCACTAGTGGTAAATTAACCTACCTACCTTACTTCTAGTTTGTTAAAAAACCACCTATCATGAGTACCCGTTAAATAACAGAATTTATCAAGTCCACGATAATATTAGTCTAAAATCATATATTTAGTAACTTTTTTGTAACACGCCTTTTCTTGACATATTTTTTGTATATGCAGTTTTATAATATGTACTTATGTTTCTTAGTAAATTAATCTTAGTAAAATATATTTTATGCGATATTTAATTTAATTTCTACTCTGTACAGACTAAAATATTCAAATCTACTAAACCCATTTGACGTCTAACACTAAATTGGAATAACATTGCAAAGTTTTACAAAGTTCTTGGAAGATAAAATTCACGATCTGTTTTTGTATATTTATTTCTTAACTATGATAAAAGATGGTACTATTCATATTTCATTAATAATATGTTTTTTATATTTAATTGTTCTTATATATTTCAGGAAATAATATTAACATTTTAGGAAGAAAAAATTGAAACTTGAACTATATACAATTTATACAAAGTAAATAAATAACTAAAACTGTTTTAATAATAATGTTAAAATGTTATGTTAATGTAGTATCATTTATTAATTTTTATCTATACATGTTTTATAATTGTTGTAAAATATTTAATACAATTTTAAAATTTAATCACAATATAATCTAAGTACATAACTAATTAATAAATTAAAACTATAAATAAAATAAATGAGCCAAATCGCTGCCCCGTGGAAGTGTATCCAAGTGTTCTAGCGTGTAGTGTAGTGGATGTGTGTGTGTGTTAATGTTATGTTAAATAATATTTTTTATTAGTAATGTTTTTATAAAATACAAAGTTTAAGAATGTGATGAAACAGATTAAATTTCTGAACAGATATAGGAAATGCTTGTTGTTTCCAAAAGGTTCCAAGCATTCATTAAAGTCAATCGTCAAAATTACTGGGTATAAGTAATTCATGGCTTAAACTTGAAATCAAATAATTTTATAGTCAATTTAACACGGACCGGTCGAGTTCTCATTTAAAAATCAAATTTAGTAAGAACGGTCTTTAAAGGCTTCTCTTACTTACAATTCATATATTTATACAATGCAAGTGAAGTACAGTTGCTGTTTTTTTGTCGACATAAAGGGGCATTATGCGAGTGCACTTTCGATCTGTTAAAATTTACACAAAAGGTGGTAATTTTCCGGTGAGTGATGACATTAATGGCGCCAGGGTTAGCGGGTCACACAATGTTTTTCATACTTCAAATTCGACCGGCATCAAGTCTTTGCGCTGGTACTTATTTGCACGAATACCAACACCTGCTCAGGTGAAGGGACTCGTAAATGGTAATAGGTATGTTGACGGTAATAGGCTTGATTATACAAGTAAATATTTGTTCAAAAGCAATAAAATGTACTCTATCACGTTATGAGTTTTCTTTTACGGCAGTATCGCCATTAATATGTCTATAAAATTTGGTATTACTATCCACAACAAAAACAATAAATTGCGCTGAAATTGAATAACGTTGAGTTCGCATTTGCACGCTATAACTCATGGAAGCATATCGCGAGTGACAACCGGTCTTTAGTTTTCCATAATTAATTAAGCAGTAGACTCGTCAGTGAGTTCATAAAATATATGTGGTTTTAAATTTGCATTCGTATCTAATTAAGTAAACAAAGTTTGTATTTAAGACGATAGAAATAAAGTAATGACGTCATAAAAGTTTAAAAAGCTAGCGGTCAATAAATAAAGGGACGACCGAGCGCCGGAGTCAACGCCAGTCAATACATTCTAATCAGTGATTTATTGGCCCTAATCCTCAGCTCAGCACAAATAAGCTATCTTGTCGACTTAATGTTGTATCAGCCCAGGCGTGAAACTCCCGCGCACCACTAAGTGGTCCTTCCAGTTTCCACTCGAAATATTTTAATAAGGCCTCACTGCTCACGCACCCAAATAAAAACATACACTCACTCACTGACACGAACGATCTCTAAAACCTCGACTCGTTCGAGCCCACTTTATTTATAATAGTAGCGACACTAAGACTACATTTTTGCTCTAAACGGTGTTAATTTATTGACCGTGGGCAGATAATATCACTTTTTTCTTTCATTATTGAAGCGATTACACCAGAAATTATACGTCGAAGTCCGTTTCTGAGTGCTCCATCGATTACGTGAGCCATAGGATTGTGTATCTTATGGTGTCCATGGTAGGAACAAGTTTCGTACACAAGTACCTAGAAGCTCGATATCACCTTCCTTGTCGAAATCGCCTTATTGACTCGCTAATATAAAAAGTGTAAAGTTATGATCAAGTTATGCTACTTGCATTAATTTCGATGCTTAACCTGATAAACAAATTATGGTATATTAACTTAATAGCTTAATTTATAATTGAATGTGTTACGAGATATTCATAAGAAGGCATTGTTACGATCGGCCTTTAGCATATCTGGCAGCAATAAAAGACAAATTGTCCGGATAAAAATATACACGCGTGTGAAAGCGACACCTTAAGTATTTGACAAATGTATTAATTCCGTTTGGAGTCATTTAACGGACCACGTTGTAAAAGTTTTATTAGTAAAACTCCTTTTACATACAAGCTGTACTTTTACGTTTCGTTTTTAAGCGTCGTTCAAAGTTGGGTATCATTTTAATATTTAATATGAATCGTAGTCTGTCATAACGATTGCACAAAAGGAGATTTCCCACGTTGTTAAGTGACTAAGCATACCTTATCTATTACATTGGCTTCTAATCAAGGAGTATACTAGTTTCTAGCAAGAGCTTATAATAAAGTTAGTTTGAAACAAATGCCTTTGACACGAATAATGACATCAGTAATCAGTGAGCAACGATTTTCCGAGCCTCAATAATATAAAATTACAGAACGTTTCGCCGTAGGCGCTCGCTTTATGGAAACAGATTTAAAAATGTATCTTATTGTGCGTTCAGTCTTATCATGTCTTAAAAGAGCATTGCGTTTTGACAAGTTACTTGAGATGAGCGCACAGTTGTTATTACCTTGTCGGGCCTAAGTTGTACTTAAGATGTTTTTTGTTGTTGTAAACTACGTGTATGTAGTAGGTGATGCCATGAAATTCTTACTAGGAAAAGCAGTTAACTACTTGTCTGGTTTAGTTCTGTGTTGAGTTTTTTAGATGTATATTAATTGCATATACCCAAAATGAAAATTACTGCTTAAATATTATTACGTACGTTTATCAGCCTAACTTCTAGTTATATTGTATACAAAGTTTTATTAGCATAGATGACAAAAGGTTCATCTCAGGCACGCGGTCAGATCTAAAAGAACTGTTACAAATAAATACAATATATGTAATTAATACTCCACTCATTAAAATTAGGTATATTTGTTTAAGATATAAAATTTATGAGAATGCGCTAGTGAAAAACACCACACTGAAACGATAATGTATACCTAACAATAGTACAAAATTGATATGAGCTGATTAGGAAGTTATGTCGTTTTGTTGTTTAGTCTGATTGTATCATTTTTAAATTAAATTAAAACCATACTAAACTCAATTCTGTCCGTAATTATCTATGATCACACTCTTTTAAATAGACATCCGTATTATAGATAATATAGAATTAGAGACCTCATAATATAGAGTTCAAACAGATATAGGTAGGTATACGTACTATGAGGTCAAACTTCTCTTGCGTCAGAGACAGGTCTATAAAAATAATCTTCAAAATTTCCAAACAATATTCCTGGTGACCATCTTATCACCCTACCACCACTATTTACCATCAGGTGTCGTGACCTTTTCAACAACCTTTAAAATGAATATAGAAGCGATTGCCATGTTACAAATGCAAGGCAATTTTGTCGAGAATCTTAAACTCAGCGGGTCTATCTTTATCTACAAGAAAATCCAAATGTTTTTGATTGTGACATGATTTTTAGATGTTAGTACTTTTAGATTTTAGATTATCCGATTTAGTAACATTTTTTACCATTGTTTATAGGCGCTTTGCATAACATGGTTTCAATTTAGATGAACTGTGATTAGCATTGGGAGCAGTCAGAAACCACGTTCTACAAATTGCCGTTTAATGTTTTTGACGTTATATAAAGATAAAATTAAGTATGTGCACCTTGTTGAAGGTAGTTGAACCTTATAATGTTTAATTTTAAATACATGGAGGCAATACCTTCAGCAATACCTTCACCGTTCCGGATTAAAGGGCCGAATTATGTATTTAAAGAACCCATGAGGCTTCCGATTAGGTTTAACGACTACTATCCAATGATAACAACCGGGACCGACGGCTTAAAGTGCCCTCCGAAGCACGGGAGCGCGCATTAAATTTTGTCACTGTCACCCATCCATCTACCAACCGCGCTCGACGTTGCTTAACTTTTGGATTGGTTGAAATCTACACAAGCCGCGGGGCTATGTGCGCTTCAAGTTATATCTTAGTCTTATAAAATGATAATAGTTATAGACTAATTTATTTACTAAAATGTCTCTTCCAGTTCCAGTATCATCATCATATCTTAGTTTAATAAAATGATAATAGTTATGACTAATTTATTAACAAAAATGTCTCTTCCAGTACCAGTGTCACCATCGTCGTCCGGTGGGGGTGGCGGGTCGGGCACCCCGCTGTACCCAGGAGCAGCGTCCCACCCCCTCTCGTCTCTGCTGTCGCAGCAGAGGTTGCTGGAGCTCTCCCGCTTCGGGCTGCGACACTATGACATCGCCCATCATGTGCTGTCGCAACAGGGAGCCGTTACCAAATTGTTAGGTAATTTGTTTAGTATTTTCCATTCTTAGACTGCAATGAAAGTATAACTATTCTTACGTACGCTTTTTACGAGGTTGTGTGATAGATATAATGGACAGAAAAGATAAAACAAGACAAAAACACTAGGATTATATTCCGAAAATCTAAATTATACTACAATAGCTCCAACAGCATTTTGTTTTTTTTTCTAAGATATTTGCTATTTACGTCAAATATCTCCACACTTTCAAAGCAGTAGGAGACGTCAGCAAGATAAGACTAACGAAAAATCGCTGCTAAACAAGCATTCATTAAAAATATAAATAAACGATATCATTTGATCGCAAGAGCACCGGCGATTTGTCGAAAGAGTCGCGGTTGGGGGCTGTGTTTAGCGCAACCCTAATAACACGCTTGTGAGAAAAATCTCAATTGCTATTAATCAGCGATAAGCCATCGGCGAAGCGTGGCGCGACGAGCACTGTTATTGACGAAAGCTTAGATCCTAATCGGTTCATAAAACTTGCAGCGTGTTAATTATAAGCCACTGGACTGCGCTGGTGAATCCCGGACGCCGCGAGCGTTCGCTGTAGGGTGGCCAAGTCGGAACAAATGTGGGAAGTAATCTATGCAAACAAGTATACGTCTAAAATTTATGTCTGTTTGTGATTTCAAATACGTAATAAATGTATATGCATGATTATGATAATGCCAATCATTACAGAAAAATAAAACGCGAGAAACGGGAAACAGATTTCTACCGGGCTTTCAGGCAAACTTAAAGTTAAACTAAACAGATTCCGATAAAAATAAAAAAAAGCATTTTATTAATGGAGTATTTTTTTAAATTTTTTACAGCGTGTTTATCTACACGCAGTCAAAAAGATGAAGGATGAACGAAACGCTAAGTTATTTAATTACCTTTCTAATAACATTCGTTTCAATTATATTGCTATAAAGTTTTTATTGTTTAGTATTAAACAAGAAACAAGAGTTAAATGTTACAAAATTAAATTAAATACTGCAATCAAGTCAGTGCACATAAAACATAGAATAGTCCCAATTCCCGCATATTAAATGGTAACATTACTTCCAATCCAATCGCATCATCAAAACTATCTCAGTATCGGTGACTATTCGCATCAATAATCGTTTATCGACCACATCCTTTGTAATTACTGGGTTTTTCTTAGAGCGATCTGGATCTCTGCCTGACTTGGTGATCAGTAAAGCAAACGACTTGTAAGTTGAAATAAAAGACGATGGCCAAGTTCTATAGATTGCTACCGCTACGAATAAGTGGTGCTTATTTATTCCCAACTGATTTCCTTTGATTTTAGATCTTTTAATCAAATATATTTTATGTAAATATAGTTATATTCTACTCACATGTAGTTTCTACTATCTACAATTGTTGTTGATGGTCAAATTAAAAAATAACGCAACTGCAACAATCTACGAAGGGGTTATATTTTGTAATAGATAATCTACCTGCCCTGGTATTTTACAGTCTTGGCCCTATATACATTCTATACCTACCTTTTTTTTGTTTTCGAGGGGGAAACCTTCGAAAGGTACCCGTTGTCTTGGGAGCGACGCCGGGTTATGTGGGATTCTTACTCACTAAAACCCCCCTGGTGGCCCTCTTCAGCGCTGCGAAGAGGACTCCAATAACTTAGTCCTCAGGGGTTGCAACGCATCTGTT
>DWPG01000236.1:0-10499 GCA_018251495.1 Autochton cellus | reverse complement strand
CAGAGGACTCCGGTTGCGTTCCTTTGGAGATCCCGGAGTCCTCTTCACAGCGATGAGGACGGCCACCGGGGGGGTTTAAGTGCGGTAAAAATCCCACATAACCCGGCGTTGCTCCCACGGCGCCGGGTACCTTTTGAAGGTTTCCCCCTCGTCACAAAAAAAAAGTGTTCATGAGTAGCAGTGACAATTTTCCATCATTTATTTCTGCCTAATAACAGCAGTATTAAGCGCTGCTGTGTTCTGGTCTGAAGGGTGTGGTAAGGTAAACATCCTTATTTTAGGCGTTCCAACTTAGTCCTCAGGGGTAGCAACACATCTGTGGTCAACCTCAGGTAAGACTGATCTTATCTGGGGTTCATTACAGATGTCCATGGGCGGCAGTTGCCACTTACCATCAGATGAACTGCATGCTCGTTTGCACAATATAATATTAAAAAAAATCGTTCCTATTTCACGTATCAAGTCGATTTTTGTAGAAAAATGGACGACAAGGCAATAAATAACGCGAGACACCCGCCCATGGAAATAATCCCATAGTTTCGTACCACTTTTGTTTGCTTTACACGTCGCACCCACAGTGGCCTGGAATGCTAAACTGTCGCTAAACGGTACGAACGATGCGAACAAGAAACAGACAATCCTTTTAATAAACACTTAACCGCTCTCATTACCGATCGGTCAATTATGAAGTAATGATAAATTGTACTCCTGTAATAATACTGCTATTACATTATTAACCTTTTTATAGCATAATAACGTATTGTACATTATTATACTCCTTTTATTTCATAGAATAGAATGACTTAACCCGTTGTCTCCTTAACTTAGGCATTGATTGTAAACCAAAAAAGGATTTCATCGATCTTTTGGGACTTCTATATAGTCATAAAATGAGCCAAGCTAGTTGTCTCAGTAACAGAGCAGCTGTACTGCTATTCTAGTATTATTGAAGTTACATATAAAGATTCACAGATTATCTGGTTTTTTTTTCCTCCATTGAAGGAACGTTTCGGCTAAGGTGTATGTAGGTATTATGTAGTAACTTCTAGGCACACCCGTTAAATTAGTCTTTAAAACGCTAAAATCCATATAAAATGGATGTTAAAAATCAGACTAACTAGCACTTCCCCCGAATATGCCTCCTAAAACAAGGTGCTCATATTAATTTACTATTAATCAAATGTGCTTGGTTGAATTAAAATATTTTTACGAATATGAGCTTTACCGCTAATATATAGGTAGGTACGCATTTTGTTAAATGTTAAATACTGTTTATCTATAATATCATGGTATTTTGTTTATTTAAAATATACTTAATTATAAAAGATGATTATTTTAATGACATCCATAGTTACATTAATTTTGGACTTTTTATAATAAATTGTCCATTTTAAACAATTACTTATAATAGTAGGTGAAGGTGAAGGCTTTTGTAGGTGGTAGAACCCTTTGTGGTTCGTATATCTGCCTAATAACAGCCGTGTTAAACGCTGCTGTGTTCTGGTTTGAAGGGTGTGGTAAGGTCGACACCTATCCGAAGCGTTCCAACTTAGTCCTCAGGGGTAGCAACGCATTTGTGGCCAACCTCAGGTAGGACTAGTCTTATCTGGGGTTGATTACGTATGTTCATGGACGGCAGTGGCCACTTACCGTCAGATGGACTGCAAGCTCGTTTGCTACTTCCATATTATAAAATAAAAATGCAAAAAATATTGGCACTTTAACAAATTCATTGCATTTTCTAGATAATGCATTTTATAACCATAAAAACCTTAAAATATTCTAAAACAACATAAACAGACACTCCGCAGCAGTTTATCCGACATTTTATTGGTACAAACAATCCGACAATTCCTTACGAAACAATTGAACGAGCTATCTTATTAACATAGAACATGACTCATCAAAGAAACATTCATAAATCATCGAGATAATGCGATGCATGTAATGTCCGAAGAAATTTTAAAATCACAAACAAGTTTATCTCTGACTTTTAAAAATGTATCTGTCGTTTTCACTATCTATTACGTAAACTTGACGTAGATACGCTACGATAACGTTATCTTCACGTAATTTATAACAATGAGCGTAAAACAATGAAAACAATTTGTCATTACCGCTTTGTCTGGTAGTGTCTACCATTAGTCAGAAGATTGGCATCCGAATGATTTCAAGGACTCCATGTCGAGCTTCCACAGCTACTGATCGGAGCGAGCTTTCACTTACATTCTAATGCCGTTAATTTTTAATATTAATCGTTATTTAGTTAGTATTAGTTAAGTAAGGAGTAACGTGGTCGTACCTAACATCGTTATTATGACTTAACACATACTTTCTCACTGCATTTGTGTTCAGAAAATATAGAATAAAATAAAAAGAAAGAAAACTTTGAAAGTTCTAGCAGTAGCGTTAAGCGCTACTATGCTCTGTTTTGGAGGGTGTGATATGGCAGAATAGGTAACCCACCTATTGAAAACGCAGGGGTAACAGCACACCTATGATCAAACTCAGATACGAACCCAATCCTATTTAGACCGATTACAGATATCTATGACCGATAGGGCCACTTACAATAACAATAAGCTTGAGTTGTAGGTACAATTATAATAATACAATACACCCCGCACTTCTTGCTTAGGAGTTGGTACTGCAAGAATAAACTTCTAACATTGTAGAACTTTGCTATTTGTGGATATTCCTTTTCAATTTATTCTAACGAGAATTTTCTCGTTATCTCACGCGGTAAAAGATAAACTGAATGTAAGGATAGATAAACTAAGATCAAGAGCGAACACTACGAATAATAAAATATGTAGGAGCAAACTAGAGGCATACACCCAATTAGGACGAGTTCCACAGTTTCGCGATTAACTTGCAAATGAGTATTTACGTGATAAAGGAGCTGTCGGATAAATTTCACGAGGCTGCCCGTCGCTTGTTAAACCACTTATTTAGCAGTATCCGCCAGATAATTTCTCTATGGGCTGGATAGATACCCCCAGCAGAAGTTGCGAAACAACTACTAAATATAACCTGAAAACTGGTATTCAAGCGCACTTTTCATTTCACTTAGGTATGTATCTTGCTTACATAAAGCTTTCCTTAATTAGAGCCAAGAACATCCTGACTCAGTACAGATATTTAAACGCATCATATATAAAATACTTGTCTGCTTGGAAAGACATATAAACAGAAATATTTTACCGAGTCCTTTCATAAGAAGACATGTCTGAATCTCGAAACCGTATGTCGTGCTTTGATATTAATAAACAATTTCTTACTAGATGTCCATGTTATAGCAATGTATAGACTCCACAAGTAAAAGTTAACTGCCGTATATTCCATTCATATATATCTAACGAATTATCCAATCAAGTGCCAATTACAAGTGCTATTAAGTACGAGTTAACATTGTGTTATTTACCGGCACTCAAAGCAATGAACTTTACATTATGGTTGTAAATTCTGCAACATAATTTTACAACTCGATATCACGTTTCAAAACGTAACCTTTCCCATGTAACACGGGTCGGTTTGTTCAGCATCTGCTCATTAATAAATAATGGCAAATGATTCAACAATATCGCCAACAAAAGCTCGGCCGAAATCCGAACGGCCGCTTCACAACACAAATTAGATTCGCATTAATGAAACGTGGGTCGGGACGGCGACTAATCTAATAGCCCCGGTACAATGACGCAAAAAGGACTTTAAAACGTGGAAAAATAGTTTCAGAGTTTAACGGCAATTATACAAAACGAACGCTATCAAAGTCGGGAATGGCATGAAATAAAACCGGTCACGTAGCATTCGGCTCCCTGAGGACCGCTCGACCAAAGTTTGGAAACGATGCACCTGTGTTATTAACGCATCATACGCCTTTGTTCTCGTACAATAGAGCCAAATTGCAACTCGAATTTCTCGCATTGAAAAAAACGGTCATGTATCGCAGGTAAAAACTTTTTCTACAAACGCCTAACAACAAAACGCAAAGCGGAATTGCATTATCAACCTGACCAATGGACACGCAATAGAATTGATAAAATGAGGCAAACCAGTAACATCTACGCAAACTCGTGCAGTTTTTATTTTGTCGTTTACATATTTTAATATAAATTTTTGATTTCAGGTAGTAAGGAAGAAAAACGCGGAGAGCTGAAGTGTGTCTGAAGCAGTTTTAATGCAAACTTCAGACCGTTGCGAATAATATAAATAAGGTGCGCTGCGAATAAAGCCATTGTGCAGATAAATAAAAAAATCTAATTACTTAAACTTAGGTACTTTTGTATATAAAGATTATGAAAATGAATCTTCCGAAGGAACTCTTAAGATTGGCAAACTAAGGTGACAATAAGTGTCAATAAAAGTGGTTCGCATTTTAGACAATGATCATGTTGACTGGAAACATTTAAATACAATACATAATATAAATTAACAATAAGAACAACACAACCCAATACAACGTAATTTTATGTCAGAAAGATAGCCAGACACCGCCAAATTCAGAGAATGCACTACATTGGTCCGACTTGCAATTTGTAAGTAGAGAAGAATTACTAAATGAAGTGTACTGTATAATAATGATACCTATACAAGTAAATTATGTTTAGATTTTGAGGATATAATTATTAGCGTTATCATCAAAAATCACTTATATTTTAGCGAAGCTCATTAGCATTCTTGATTAGACTGGTTTAGTCAATAAATATGAGGACAACATTTTGCGCCAAAAATAGTTATAAGTTTTTTAGCATCATAGACACAGCATTGGATGTCCTTTAGTATTTGAATGGGGTTATTTATTATACGTGATAAAGCATTCTATTTTATTATCCAGTTGGACAACTACCACAATTAATAGATAGAGGATATAAAAATCGTATTAGAATAGCGTGAATAGTAATGGTCGGTTTATGGCAGCCATAAAGTCACAACAAGCTATGTCACACCGTCACACTTAGGAGTCGGAACGACACTCATCTTCAGTCACACCTTCCCACTTGTTTAGTTCTTTGAAACAAAAATCTTTTATTAATTAAATTAAACCAAACTTCTAAAATCATTATTGCAGTAATTAATGCAAATCAGTGATTTATTATAATTGCTTACATTATTACTCTATATTTTATATATCCATATTGTTATATTTAACATATTAACTTTATGTAGTTTTTTTCCCCAATATTACTGTCAAACTTCATCTTCGATAACCTTACTAAATTATAATTAAAAAAAACTAATTTACAAATGGGTTACTGTCCACTGTACAAAATAATTACGTAGTAGTAAAACCACAGAAATGTAGTTCTATCATATTTATTACTATGATATATATTTGATATTTATTACTAGTATGTTAGTTAAAATCTTCAGGAAACAAGTTAATGAAGATGGAGAATTTTACTTGACTTCGTCGTTAATAATAATTTATTGACAAATAATTTATTTACCCATTTGAGTCGGCTTTGCAGCTGTATTTAATTTTTCATTGACCATTTTCCCAACAAATAAATATTAGAGTCAATGAAAACTGGCAGATAATTCACGATAGGAACCATTTAAACAGCTTGATACTATATTTGTACACGATACAATTGATACTAAGGATATCGAATGTAACAAGTTAATATAAGGAGCGAGAGTCAACACTTGATTCATACACCATCTGCCAAAGCTTTAACCGTCGTATAAATCGCAGTATTCAATCAAAGTTATATAGAAGTACCTTACTTTGATATCATTTGTCTCGAAAGAAATGGAATTTATAAGAAATAAAAAGAAGCTATCGCCCGTTACACTGAATGTGTTGGTTATATTTTTGCAAAAACTAATGTGTTACATGGCGCGCCACAGCGCCACGTAAAAAAGACGAACAGGTTTCTGCTGGATTGTTCTATGTTCTGATTTTATAAATTATACATTTTACGGCCACAACAATTCCTGATCTGTAATTGTAATAAGGCTCACGAGTCACGTTCGACGGACAGAGCTACATTGAGTTTGAGGAATAAGTAGAGTGCACCAGTAGTAAAGCCGGCACCAACGTCGAGTATTTAAATAAATTTCCCGACTGGATTCCATACAAAGGGCAATAGAAATATTGCGCGGGCAAAACCGTGTATCCTGTCTCTCTGTTTTTTATAATGATACGTAAATAGTAACATTTACAGTAGCAAATATGTATCTAGTAAATGGTTAAAATAACTCCGATCATGACGAATGGCTCAGTCCATCTAATGTTGTCTTTACTGTCTCCCAAAGAAATTCATAGAACATGCTACTACGAGAACTAAAGCGGATCGTCCATAAGTTTACCTTTCCACATGCTTCAAAGGATAAAACCGCACAACAAACATTATTCTGATAAACGAGAGATAAAATAAAAATATCTACAGTAAATAAATATATGTAACATCAAAACATTAAAATAGTTAGATTACTTCGTACTTCCATCGCAGTGACTTCACCACCATACTTATTGATGCCTTGTAAAAGCAGTGTAGCGCTGGTGGGTTCTGGTTCGAAGGTTGACCACCTTGACATAAACACTTTCAGGAGATGTTTTAATGTAGACTCCTCAGACATGCAAAGCCGGACCTTAAGTTGGACTCCTCTTTGGATGAATAGACGGCACTGACAACCAAGTATACTTTCTGTATGCGTTTGTACCTAATAGTACCTAATACTTTATTTGTTTATCATAAAAAGGCGAAAAATATAATATCAATGTAATTATTTCTATATGTATGATAACACATCAAGAATTTCAAAAAGCGTTCTTTAAAATGTATCTACTCACATCGTAGATTGACGGACTGGGTTCTCGCTAGAAAAAGTTCAAACTTAAAGGTCAGTTGGTTACTGGAAGGCGTTACTTAGGCTCTGGCCGCTGTTACCAAAGCGGTCAACTGGTTACAATTGCATCGATAATGTGCCATTAGCGTTCCTTTATACTGCTCGGCCACTTATTACTGGCTGCAATTTTAACTGCTAATTTCATATCCTTTCTAGGTCACTCTGATCTTTTCTCGCTACGGTACTCATAATGAACACAATTTTCAGCTCGGCAATTTTAAATCGTATCAGTTGCTTCAGCTTCTCTAAACGTGATCTAATTGTATTTTTAGTTACGTAACGAACACATGTTCAACCTTATACCGTTAACATAACGGGGCCCATATAAATAAATATTCAGATATGATGAGGTATATCAAATTACAAAAATACAAAAAGTATCAAAAGACAACATTCTACGAGCACCTAACCTCATGATCGCTCGTTATAAGTTTAGTATGAAACAAAATTGCTCTCACAGACACAATGCAACGTTCGGTCCAATTTCGTAAGGTCGGAAGTTTTTGTCGGTCGAATAGCTCGTTTGCTAACATGACCTAACCTAACCAGCCGAGCATCGTCGTTATGATGCGGAGTATGCGCCGGCGCATAAAAACCGTGTCGAATCGGACACAATGTGGCCCGCGCGCCGCCGCTTTGCCCAAGCCCGACGTATTCTCAATTTAAAACAATAATACAAGATCTTTTTAAATTCAACTCGTTGAATTTACAACTTGTTTATTAATATTTACAATTCCATTTGTTTTAACACAAACATTTAATGTCAATGCAAATTTCAGACTTAATAGTATTTAAATCACACTAGTTGGGAGACCAGAGCTTCGGTCGAATGATAATTCCAGTTAACAAATAAAGCGCCATCTGTTTGTGTACACTAATAAATAAAATAGATCAATTTTAATAGTTTATAGTAGTTAATAGTTTAAGTTTTGATGAATTTATATTAAGATAGTCTTTTTATCTTAATATAAATTCATCAAAACTTATAGAGACGTTTCGGAGAAAGCAATCAAATACATATAAATATACTTAACAGAATTTCTCGTTAAAAGTATAGGATACCTACCATATGGAGGTTATGAACTCTCTGATTGGTGAACCTGAAGGAGTAATTAGAAATACCTAATCTACAAACCAGTTTTATTTGATTCTATTTTTGGACTTATACGACTTATTTTGGACGATTTAATAAAACGAAGATAGAGAGAAGTCAATGATTCATTAAACCGCATGAGGCTTATTTGGTAGGTAAGTGTTTTTCGATCGGTCGTTCAACGCCAACAATCAGGGTCTAAAATGACACTATAAAAAGCGCATCAGTGTTATATCGTCGGTATTTTATGTAAATATTGCCTCCAATCCAATATGTACCAATAGATGTCAGGGTGTAAAATAATGGAATCGAATTTTCAAGCGCTTGTCGCCCGTTTCAAGTTACAATAATCCGCTTTTTATTATAAGTATTTGGATTAAATAAATGAAATAATTTATTCGTATTAGCTCAATAATCATAATGTATATCAGGGCAATGATGGCAGAAATATGGACCGCCCACGCGAATTTTCGAGATACAAATCGTAATAGGACATATTAAAAAATATTTAAATTGGCTTTAAAAACGAAGCAAACTTAATTTACGCCTGAACATTAACATTAATATTCTGTGAAAAAATGTGTAAAATCCCACAAGCTGCACTTGAGGAGAATGGTGGTGGACAATGGCCTTAATTTTTCTCATACGCACCACATCTATCCACACACAGTTCTAAATAAACTGACAAAATAATAAGTCAATGATGATGTTTCAACATGAACGAGTCTGACAAAATGTACCTATTGGGAAGTTTAAAGCCTGTCGAACGTCGAACTATCAAATAATCACAGCTAGCGCCAACCCACTATTGAATGTTTCGTTTATTTGTGTTCATAATCACAATTTCACGCGTACTTATCGAGAGAGCAAACATGTTAAGCTGTTAGTCACGGTGCCTGTTTTTGTGTACATTTGACGTTCACGCGTGCATTTAAAAGCCCGCATGGAGAGATCGTAAACATAAGTAATTAAACCACCCGCGCGATAAACACAGCCGGGCAACAATCACAATGCAAATGACGAAAATTGTCACCGCGAAGACAACGGCAGCGTTGCGTTATCTGGAATGCGTGATACGACCACGCAGCGCTAAATAAACTCCCCGTGAAGTCGTAAAACCGAGCCACGGTAATTCTAAAGGACGCCTATAAATTCTTTATTTTATGATCGTGAGCATATATTTAATTCTAAGAGAGTCCGCACTGTTTCCTTTTTTATCTCGTAAATAAACAATTTATTGTGAAATTTATATGTCATGCAATCAGTGTTTAAACACCTGAGCGGAATTGACATGAAATTATGGACGTTAATGAGGTGAGATAAACACGAGGCGGAGATATAAATTATAACATCAATCTCGTCACTAAATCAAATGAATAAACGCAGCGGTCAACGGATGATTCGCTTCAACAACGCCGCCTTAAACTCGGGTTATTCAATAGGAAGCGGACCGCCTCCATTGAAAAGCTGACAACACATTTCTTAGCCCCATACTCCATATCATATAAAGATGTGTGTTATGAAGTTTCTTTCGCCGCTTCTTCTCCATAACTAAATGCCTTGCGAAGTGGTGGTAGATCATTGACGTTCAAAAAGTATTTTGTAAAGAATCTAATTTGAATAAATATTTTTGATTTTGATTATGATTTGAAAGTGGTCGGTAGCAGCTAATGTTCATCTTAGTCCGCCATACAGTAGCGGAAAGTCGCAGTTTTTTTTCCAAGTGTCCGAATCCAACGGTTTATTATATCACGCGACAAAGACCAAGTGGCAGTCTCATCGTACCACTTTAAGTGTTTTACGCTAAAACAGGTGTCGCGGTGGTACCTCGGTTGAGCCGTGCTTGTCTCACATTTCCAAACTATAGAGCAGTGACGATTTGATAATCGTAATGACTCTGTAAAATAAATAAATAACAAAAAAATATTTCAGTCGTTTTCTTATAAACTCACTAACCTTTCGAACCTAAAACACCATCAGGATTCACTGATCTCCGTCTCAAGTATATGCGATAATCATTCGGAATATCTTTCGCTCCATATATCTTATAGTCCCAAGTACGATAGTTGTACAGTTTTCCGTTATACTCATTGTATATAGTGTCTTCCAAGGTCCATAAAGACAGTGCTTGGACGAAAGCTCCTTCTACCTATTAACAGAATTTAAGATATGTGGTACCTATCACTTTTTTTAAATAATAAAACATATTAGGAAAGCGAACAGAATACATTTTAACTGTCGCTTGTTATATACTATAATGTAATCGAATTGTTTAAATACTCTAAACTTAAGTAACTAGGTATACACTTAAGTTTTAAATAAGTCACCAAAATATTTAGTGGTAAAATCTTTAGACAATTGCAGTTTCATTAGAAGTAGTAGGCACTACGAGTAGCTTGTAAAAGCGGCAGTCAGTTAAATATTAATGTAAAATGATGCAAAGTCTCGAGCAAAGAATTAAGTAATGCACAACGCTAAAGGTGGTAGAACTCTATGTGGTTCGACTCCGGCGGCACCACCGCCACACCTATTTCTGCCTAATAACAGCAGT
>DWPG01000235.1:0-10504 GCA_018251495.1 Autochton cellus | reverse complement strand
TTGCCCTTGTATGTAAGAGAATTACTTGGAATTTTACTGCGATGTGCGAATGACAAAATACATAATATAGTTAGATCTTACCATGTAAAAGTTGAAATGTGTATTGAAGAATTACCTTCCTTCCTGATATTGAAGACTCGCGGTTCTGTCATCATTGTCCATACAAACGATAAAAGTAAAGTCTTTTATCGATCTTTTCCATATAGTTAAGACTCCTTAAAATCGGTCACAGGTAAGGTTAAGGTATAAACAGACACAAAAAAAAGAAAATGAGTCTTTTAATATTCATGTCACATAAAGCTAATTTGACATAAAACCCTCTACACACCTGATGCTTTCTAGAGAGCACAGCGGGCAGCTGATTGATTTAAGCCCCGGGTAAAATATACAAATTACCTAACATGTACCTTCATATAAAATAAGCAATACAAAAACATATACATCATCTATGCAATCTATCTTAAGTACGTATTGGTAAAAATCTGGCCAAAGAAACTTGTTGCTCACTTTTTTCAGTTGAAATATACTTAAGAGTTAATACTTCAAATATGTATTTACCTGATATATGTAAATACGGGCAGCAAAATAAAAACCGACTAACGACGACAAAACAAAATTATCATAAAAACAAATAACCCGATTGCTTAAAATGAATTGACTTTGATATCCATACTCATTTGATACCCATATTGGTATGATAAAAAAAAAATTCGTCCCATCCCCCCCTATTTCTCCGTTCGCAGGTACCATATTTAAAAACTATATAGCCTATGTCACTATGACAACTGAGACGATTCTAACGATACCTCATATTTTAAAATCCGTCAAGCCGTTTGATCTGTGAGACGTGCCAAAGAAATGGACATAGGTACACACCTACATACATACGCTCGATAAACATTACCCTCTTTCTGACGCAGTAGGGTAAAAACAACAGTCGAATTGAGACCTTCCTTTTTTATAAAATGTTTAGGTAGGAAATAAAATAGTTTAGTACATAAAAAGACTGTGTGTTACTATATGTATACATTATTATACAGTTATAAATCATCTACATCTTACAATGTAAGAAATTATTAAGAAACCCCGACCTACCACACCGCGAAGAAAGTAAGTAGCAGGTAATAACAATATACATTATCTCTATCGTACAAAACTTTACTACCTCAACAAAAATATAGGCGCATTCTCAAATCTATTTAACTCTGCTTTGATATAAGGTCGATACTAGCATGACTATGTACTCTCCATATACAGGCGTGAAATTTATCTTAACTTTATTACTTCGGCACCTGGCAAGGATTCAATTAATAATTATCACCTTTACATCCCGCAAGGCTCAACGCGTTATTAAAAATAAGATAACTTATATAACTACAACACAACCAAGGTTCCTCAAAGTTAACCCCGAAACTAATCTTATGCGTTTTATAGTTACGAAGCGCAGATAGAATTTACGACTGCCTTACGGGGCCTGCGTATAACTTCACTACATAACTCCTATATATTGCGCATCACAAGATATGTCCATTAAATTTATTTTTAAAACAAAAATCTGGGATGGAAGTAAGTGGTCTATTCAAGTTAAAATGTCAAAAGATAAACCCGCTGGAGTTGTTTGCCGGCTGCCGTTAATAACATTAATTTATTTACAATTTTCTTAATACGTTGGTAGGTAGGTAAGTGAATTGAGGACGCGCTCGGCTAATCAATTAACGAGACAGCGAACAACGAGATTGTTTACTCATCGGGAGCGTTCGAGACGCGGATTTCGCGGTGGCCACCGAGAAAACGTCTCGAGATAATGAAAAAGACGGGTACGTTGACATCGGGGATATTTGCTCGCAAAAAATGCGTGTGTTGTAAGCATCGTTCGCTAAAAAGGCGCGCAGACGGCGTCGCGGCGACGGGTCGACGGCCGCGCCCGGAATAACCAGGACCAACAGCTATTTGCAGCAGAGCGGCGCGGGGGGAGCAGCAGCGCGTGCCATTTCTGCACCACCGCCCGGTGCATCTGAGTAATGCCATTGTAATGCTCTCGATATATCCGACGCTGCCGCAGACGCGCTGTCGACGCCGACCACACCGCACCACAACATCTTGCTCAACATTTTTTAATGTTGAAGTAGCAAAGCATACGGTCCATCTGATGGTAAGTGGCCAATGCCGCCAATGGGTAAGTGGCGATTGCTGCCCATGGACATTTGTAACCAACCCCAGAGTCCTCCCTGATTTGGTTTGTAAGATCAGCCAAGTAAGATCTGGTCAGCCAAAGATGCGTTGCTACCCCTGAGGTCTAAGTTGGAACGCCTCAAAGTATGTGTGTTTTACCATGTGTCAAGAACTCTCCAAATATGCGAAATGACTGTAGATACCGTAGGATGCAAAACAGCGTAGCATGCACTCGAACAGAGCAAAGTTCATTGTCTGTTTGCATCATTAGCATAAATTTGGTAACCAGAAACAAATTTTTGTTTGCTGAGGTATTTGTTGATTTGTCGATATAAATTTGTTTTGTATAATATTGTGATTGTACAACCGTACACACGCTAAGGGCATTTACGGTACATATATAACTTTATAATGTAAGTTATATTATTATTCGTCATTCTTTGAAATTTTGAAAATAATGAAAAGGCCCAATTTATTTTAACAAATAATGAAACATTGCTCATAAATTTAAATACGAATTCTCGAATAAAGGTCAAACGCAAAAACATCAAAACTTTCAAATATACAAACTTCTGAGAAATCTACGAATAAACCTAGATCGTAATAATAGCGAAGTAAACATTAGACTGTGCCATTTGTGTGTTTTAATGAAGAATATAATTATGAATTACGATTTCGCGTCGCAATGGATGATTATCCAGATCGAATGCTCGCTCGGAGCGTCCATGTGTGAGGTAATGATGAGAATCAGCCGTGGGAGCCGCGGCCGCTTGTCCACCGTCATTTGTCATCGCCGGTTCCTGTCACTTCACATGTACGCATGCTTTCTCACATTGCAATTACCTTTTAAACTCGATGGATTCGCCGATTCCACAGAAAAAGTGATAAACGATGAGGCGACAATCGCAACAAAAACTTAAACGAGCCCGAGAAAATAGAGAACGTTTAATATCTCATTAATAATATTAAAGTGCCAGCCTCGTTATTATCTAGAGGTTATTAATTCGTTAATGTATTCTATTCGGACACATGTTATAATTTATTCAATTAATGTGTCTTCAATAAATGAGTCTATTATTGACCAAAACTGTCCAAGTGTCGTATTACAGCGGAGCCGATACCCGAAAATGGCATATTAATGACGATCAAAAAGTCTACACATAGAAAAAAATAATAATAATAATAATACGTCGTACAGTCGATTTCCACATGTGCGGACAGTTTTCGCGACAGATGGCCCGTGAGTCACTAACCTGTTGCCGGCGGTATAAGTTTTCAATATAATTAAGACGACACCATCTATAAATCATTGTGTACTATTTAATAATCATTTTGAGTCATATCTATATTTATATGATGCTGCTATAGATTTGGGAGGCCAAGATTATGAAGGAAACGTGTGTGGTTGATTAATTATAAACTGATCTTGCCTTGGTATAACATTCGCTGTCATCGGCTTCGTCTGAGTGCAGTATAAATCCCGATCCCAAAATAATCCCACCTTGTATTCGCTTCGGCGGTCCGAAAAATAGATCCAAGAAAGATGTCAACTGTTCCTAGACTAGACGGTTAATAGACATCTTCTATAAAATTATGTCAGCGTTGAGAAATTTTAATTCCTTAGCTATTTATACACGTAGAAGACGATAGAAAATGAAATATTTTTTCTAAAGTAAAAAGCAAGGTGTAAAGGAATAAAAGAGGAGTGCTAAAGTTTTTAAGGCTGCTAGAGAATAAATATAAGAATGCATGAAAGTCATATTAACCAAGAGAAAGAAAATGATTTTTGATCAATAACGAAAAAAATCCCTTAAAAACTGTAATCTACAAACAGAGTAAAACGCGCAGAAAATTCATTAAAACTTCAATCGAGAGAAATCTTAAGTGCGAAGAAGATTGAGCTAAATATACGAAGATGCGATAACTACGCAGCATAAGGTTCCGGTTTAGAAAATAGAAAATATTACCGCCTTAGTAACAAACCTTAGGTTAGTGATAGCTACATGGCATGACATCAGTCAATGGATATTATGGCTATACAAAAATGACATCACCGGCTTATGAAATGAAATTGAATCGACAGCGTGACGAGCGTGAGATGGGCTTTAACAGTGGAAAATGACGTTGCTTGTCGATCGTTTAGCACAACGCGGATCAACTGGATACGGCGTGACTAAAATTCGCGATATACATGGATGGGTAGCCATTTGATTGTACTGCTCGGAATGAATGAATAGATTGATAGAATTATTTAAAACACCTACGTCTGATATAAGATCTGGAATTATCTATGTAGTTATGTCTGCTTAAGCTGCTTACACCTACAGACATCGTACGTTACAAACGCGTAACATGACAACGCAAATAATATTCTGCCATATAAAGTGTGTGAATGTATTTATATGGTAGAAATAACGTAACCGTAAGACACGGGCCGTACCTGTTAATAAAAATATGATTTTGTTGATGTCTGTTAATGTTAAATAAGCTTTACACATTTTATTTATTTAGATCTTTTGCTAAAACTTAAACATCGATATAGTTTCCAGTCATAGCTAAGTAGGTACTAATTTCGGTGTTTCGTCGTTTCTTTTTTCCATATACAACCATCATTCTACAAGGAATCGTCTCTTTACGTTTCACCTCTTAAAAGACTCCTTCCTTATGAGATATTTCCGAATTCCGAAGAAAGGATTCTTATAACTTACAATTCATTTGCAAATGCTCCAACTCAGTTAACGTTACGCTAGTTTTATTCAAAAAGTTAATTACACTGTGATAAGCTTTTTGAGAGTTTAAAGCAGTGAGTTTCTTCGCTCTCATTTCAAACTTTGGCTAATTAAACGTGATCCAGTCTGTTGGTCGCCATTAATATCGTCTGAAGCATACCATCGTCTAGATTGATAACAGACTACCGCTATCGCGATGCTCTTTAGCTATTGTTAGATCTTAATAGCAAGTTGTCGAAACCTCATATTTTGGCTCGTAACGACACGATGCGACGTTAATACCACTGAAATATATCTCATTGCAGCTTTACGTTGACAGCATACAATTTAATAACCAGATTTACTGCTTAATGATGGTGAATGGTCACCGTCGTCTGGATATTTACAACAGCACCGGAATGGCCAAAGTTTCGATGGCTTTAAATAAATGCTCTTTCTGGACCTTTTTTTATTTAAATGCATTTTTCATTTCCTTTTTTGATTTCGTTAACTACTAGTCATTATCTAATTAATACAATAGAAAAAAAGAACCTACTTTTTCCGATAAACTAGTATTCAGTAGTTCTTATAAAACACGAAAGAAGACATATACCTATCGATACTTTTGGTTTAAATTACTTTTTCACCAACATAATTACTATCTTGCACCGTAAGTTAAATTTAGAAGACATCCTTGAAATTCATTGACATTCGCAGATCCTTAAACCTTCTTAAGAGAATTAGCTTTAGTAATATATAAATAATATATAGTTCTACTTACAGTTAAGATCTCCAGGGCAGGTCTTGCAGCACCTGCCAGGCAGCAGCACGGGTGTATCGCAAGAGGGCTCGGGGCACTCATTCTTTATATTCCGACAGTGCACCTTCGCGACCACCCGCCGCTTCTTCTGAACCT
This sequence comes from Autochton cellus, assembly GCA_018251495.1. Taxonomy (NCBI): domain Eukaryota; kingdom Metazoa; phylum Arthropoda; class Insecta; order Lepidoptera; family Hesperiidae; genus Autochton; species Autochton cellus. The sequence continues at coordinate 4,708 of DWPG01000235.1, read as the reverse complement.
GGGGGTGAAAGAATCAATGGAACCATTTGTTTTGAACACAACTGAAATTTCAAAGACAATCTTATGTAGTTGCAAGAATTCAAAATATGTCCAAATACAACTTTACTAATATTGGACATAGTTCTTGTTCTTAAAAAATAACACTTATTCTGTCTTTTATGAAATATCTAGTAAGTGATGATAACATGAAAGATGATTATAGAATGAATATTTTTTAATTTGAATTCATAATGATGATATGAAAACTATTTTACTCAATCGCTTTTGCTGTCAGTCGCGGCCCTCTCATTTTCTTCCGCTACTTCTTTGTCTATTTTTTATAAACGAGAATCTTCTGTGATAGAATAACCTACCTCTCCCGCCTTAGTAACAAACCTTTCTTTGTCGTTATCTTTCCATGTATTCCATATTCTTTCCCCACTTTTTCACTTGTCATATGGTAGAAAAACCTGCCTCTCCCGATTTATTAATTACGTTTCTTTATCATTATCTTCCCTTATATTTTATATTCTTTCCCCAATTTTGCACTTTCTCTTTCTATATCTATAATCCTAATATCATCATAACGATCATCTTAATTAAACAAAGCACTCATACCTTTAAGATGTTTCAGAAGTATACACCGTATCAATCGGCGGTAAAGCAAAACAATACTGATAATACGTACCGATATACACTCACATTTGATGCAGTACATGACGCCGAAGGGAGGGCCCAGGTCCGCGAACCATGTCGAACCCAGCTCCTTCGCTTGTTTCCCGAACTGACATTCTGTAACAAGAGAATAAAATAAGCAAGGATGTTTGAATATATTGTGTATTTATTTGATACACAAAATAGTAACACTTTTTTTTATACATGCATACAGTCCACCTGGTAAGTGTTCTGCCGCCCATGGACAAGATAAGATTAGAGTTTTACCCGAGTTTAGTCACAGATACGTTGCTTCCCCTGAGGGCTAAGTTACAATGGAGGATAAGTAGGTATGTTCCTACCACACCATAGATACACGTGTTATATCATAATCATATCTTATCTTACTTCTTACTGACATTATAAATCTGAAAGTTTATGGGGATGTATGGATGGATGGATGTTACTTTATAACTTCATAACGGTTTTAACGGTTCTGGATGAAATTTGGTACAGAGATAGATTACAGTCTGGAATAACATATAGGCAACTTTTTATCCCGGAAAAAAATTACGGTTCCTGTTAGATAGATTTGTTTTTATAGTGTCCATTCTTTAACATGATTTTTGCACGGGGGTAGTTAAAGGGTCACTGCGCTACTTTTTATCCCGGAAAAATGTACGGGTCCCGTGGGTTAAATAGTTTTCGTTTTTTTACAATGTTAATCTGTTGACATGATCTTTTATATAGATACCTCTATATAAAAGATCATGTCAACAGATTTAGGCGTTTGATGACATTTTTAATCTGGTTCTACCCGGTTCGTTTGGGTTTTGGGATAGCGTAAAAATTGCATATTATTAATCTTACAAGAGCCGTGTATTTAAAATGATTAAAATAGAGTTTTGGCGTATTTGAGATCATTCGAGTATGACTTAAATAATAAATACCAAAGGGGGTTCTTGATTCGCTTGTACATTTAGTAAGTTATATGTTTAAATTTAAATAGGAATAATAAATTGGTTTAATTTTTTTTTCATAGCGTACAAATGGTCATGTTTTTGTCGATTGTGCTATTATATGAAATTTGGAATAATTATATATCATATTTATATTTACTATTCATAAGTGTAATCATATGTAAAACGAATCAAATGTTTTTGTTTACTTATCATTAGAATGTGGGGTTGGAAGAGGTATATAATTTTTTAAACTATTTTATTTTAAACCGTATTATGTTTTGAAGAAAGATGTATTTAAGAAACTGCTTATTTCCCTTCAAGTCGATTTAGATCACTCTCAGATGTAACGATCACTTCACTAGTTAATAGGAAGTTACTACATTAACCACACGATTAAAATGGTCTGGAAAAAAATAATCACTTACCTAAATTATAATTTTCATTAATCACTTACGTAAATTATAATTTTCATTTCTTTATTGACATTGACATTGACATGCAATTTATAATCGTTAACCTGAATGGGTAATCCATTTCATCATTAATCATTTCATAATTAACCATTTAGTTATTTAACCTGACTTATATAAGTAACACAGTTTTTGTTCATAAGAGTATGCTGGGCCGGGGCACTAAAAAATCTAAAATAAAATAAATAATTAAAAAATATGAAACCCAACTGAAAAGACCGAATAGAAAACAAAATTAAAATAAATTATTAAAAAAGTAAACACTATTTCGGTTTAACATACTATATTATGAGTTGATAGTCTAAGTTTAGTAGCTGGCGGAACCCATTTATTTTATATCGGTTTATAATATTCAACGTATATAACATTTATAATACAATTAACAAATTTGAAGGTAAATTGCTCATAAAAATATTAATTTCAGGTGGAAGAAGCGAGAGCGTATTCAAATCTAGGCTCATCTTATCACTACAGGCGGAACTTTTCCCAAGCTATAGCGTACCATGAGAATGTTCTGAGAATCGCTCAAAACTTGGGCGATAGAGCCATTGAGGCTCGGGCCTACGCCGGGTTAGGGCATGCGGCGCGGTGAGTACCGTTACCCTAAGCTACTTATGTTACAACAAAAAAAGTTCAATGTCCACTACCTTATGATTATGACTTCTGTAGTGTTTGCTAAAGTCTAAAATATGTGGTAATTAATGTCTTAGAGTAGAAGGTTGGTTATTATTTTTTATGGGTGACCATATAACATCCATTAAAGAAGGACTTTTCAACTGCGACCGCACTACCGCCACATCAGATTTTGTCTTATAACAGGTTTGAAAGGTACACCCTAGTGTGCAAGGCAAAGCCAATTTCTGGCATTTAGCACAATACATACATATACAATTTTATGACTTTATGTCTATCGTTTGCCCAATCAATCCGCCAAATTTATTTATACAAACATCTTATTCACAGATGTGCTGGTGACTACGCTCAAGCAAAAAAATGGCATGAAAGACAACTAGATGTCGCTTTAGCCGCTAGAGATAAGGTAACACACACACATACTCTTACTAAATTTTCATTTAACATAATATCTATTCTGTTGTCACGTAATATTTTATCGAATCAGAGCATAAAATCATATGTACGACCTTTTCATCTTCGTAACAAGGGATACTCACCTGCTTACAAATATACTTTTACACAAACGTTTATACTTACTTTATATTCAACAAAAGAAAGAATTAATAACTAACGTTAAAACAATTGAAAACCTGCACCAGTATAATGATACTTTAAACTTGAAGTAATAAATCGCGCTCTTCAGGTGGGCGAGGGGCGGGCGTGCTCGAATTTGGGCATCGTGTATCAACTGCTCGGCGAACACGACGCCGCGCTCAAGCTGCACCAGGCGCATCTCTCCATTGCCAGGCAATTACAGGTATCGTATTATCTTACGTTAAGTGCCGTTTAGGAAGAGCGACTAAGAAAGTATGTACCTACAGGGGGAGATTAATTGATTCTCTCGCACTTTTGGTACGTAAGTATTGTAAGATGATTTGTGCCTGCATTTTGGCTTAGAAATAAATTACTCGAATATTGGACACTCTATGCAGAAAATATAGAAAAATCGTTTTTTTTTAAGACGCTTGCTATACTCATAGCCCTATATCATATATCATAGACTTCTTTGGGTTGTGGATGTCATTAATGTGCTCGAATTTGCGCATCGTCTATCAATCGCTGAGCAGTTGCTCAGCGAACATGATGCCGGGCTCAACCTGCACCAGGCGCATCTCTCCATTTCCAGGCAATTACAGGTATCGTATTATCTTACGTTAAGTGTTATATTGCGGAAAGATTACAGACAGTAAAGGATATACAGTCAAAGATTAGTTGTCTCGCACGTTTGGTAAATATTGATGACTTTATAATTCGATTTTGATATCCTTATGCATAATTTATGACGTAGGGCCTCGATTTTTCATACCTTTACACTTATTGTGTGTAATTGACACGCATCAAAAATCCATTAACGCCTTTTATAGTCTAAGTAAGTTCAATTTACTGACTTTAAAAGTCATTAATCAACAAGAAATTAAGGAATAATCTGTTCCTACGAATTCAAAACGGCAAAATAAATCAAAATTAGCTCAGAGTTGTGGCTCTGAAATGATTCTACCGAAGTATTTTGGAATTGATCGAATTAACTTTACAAGGTTCTGTGCTGGTACTTTGTTTAATAATCTGAAATGTATTATAAGACCATATATGTCTATGATATACCTATGTATGAATCACCATTATTCACCACCACTACCACCAGTATTCCTGCTTTGTACAGTCGGAGTTTGTTATTAAAAAACTAATAAGAAAACTGTTGTGATCCCTCTCAATCCTTGTATCTAATATAGATTGTGCCACACGATCCTGAATCACGCTATCGAATCTTTAAAAGTATTAAACATCTTGCATACACAAGGTCCCCAAAAATAATAACCTCGACTAGTCAGCCAAAAAAAATACCCCGTAACCTAATCCCGTAACCTTTGATTATATACTGTCTAGATCAAACGTCACTTAAGAAAAGCGTCCAAAAAATTGTCACTAACTGTTAGCCTCTAAATTGCTAACGTTTATAGCACACAACGT
>DWPG01000234.1:0-10513 GCA_018251495.1 Autochton cellus | reverse complement strand
TGAATATCTTAGTTTTCTTTATTATTATTATACTTATATATGTATATTACATGTTTATTTTAAAATAATCTATCACGGCCATACTGATCTTGTACTTTGTTCTCAAAGTACACAACATTAATTATGGTTTTTATTGTAAACTCTCTCTGTAAACTGTAACTGTAATTGTAAACTGTCTCTGGCCTTGGCATACTGGACCTATCACCCGCTGCACATGAATTTCAGTCCAGTATCAGGGCAGTGACCGACCAGCGGTATAATTAAATAAGGTCTCTGGCCTTGGCATACTAAACCTATTCACCTGCTGCACGTGACTTTCAGTTTAGCATCAGGGCAGTGACTGACCAGCAGATATACCAATTTCATCTATATCGAATATAACGCACAAAATCAAGTTCAGTTTGGCCTTACACATAAATTAACAAATTTAATTCTTCATAAACAACAATAATAATAATGTAATCAGTAATCATAACAATTTACCACTATAGCTAAAATACGTTAGGCAAAAAAAATACGTATTGATAGTATCTATCACGGCAATCCCTGGATTATTTCCACTACTGTTCTTCGAAAGAAGCGTTTTCTTCTACCCATTCTCCTGGCCATACACGTAATTTCTCTTTAGCCACTGTGAGGTTTCTAGAGTTGTTTTGACCTCTCACCGAAAATCTATCATTTGGTAGAATTTCGATTATTTCATATGGCCCTTTGAATTTATGACTAAGTTTATCACGCCGCCTATGATCTTGGCTAATATAAACTACATCTCCCACGTTATAAGTTTTATTGGCCCGTCGGGTAGTATCAAAACGATGCTTAGATTTTTCAGCAGAATTTTTAAGACGCTGTCGAGCCAGTTCTCTGTCGGCTTGCATATTAATGATTGGCTGTGTCGAGTCACTAACAACATCATTTAGTCGAGCTTGTACGGATGGCACATTTCCTTCCCTGCCAATTAATAACCGAATTGGGGAAAACCCTGTAGTTTTTTGGATAGTAGTGTTAAGAGTTTGTTGTACCTTCCAAAGAACGTTTGGCCATTCTGATAAATCATTGGTTGATGTAGCTAACATATTTATTATAGTAGCCACATACCTTTCTACTTGGCCATTACTGCGGGGTGTACCGGTGGATATCATGTGATGTTCTATCTGCATTTCTCTAAACAATACTTGCACTTGATGAGCAGTAAAGTTGGTACCCCTATCTGTAACTACTAGTGAGGGAGTTCCAAATAACGTTACCGTTTCACGAATGGCGCTTACCATTTCTTGACCATTTAAAGTTTTTAGCGGTTTCAGTATACAAAATTTAGTGAAGCCGTCCACTATAATCAATATATGTTTGAAACCCTCATTAGACTGACGAAAAGGTCCAGTACAATCTAAATGTAAAGTATGAAAAGGAACAGTTTTTTCGATGGGATATAATAGACCCTGCTTTGGCCCTGAATGGCTTTTTCGAGATGTACAAGTTAAGCAATGAGCCAAATATTTCCTAGTAAACGACCCCATACCGGGAAACCAAAAATGATCCTTTATTTTGTTCAAAGTCTTGTCATAGCCAATGTGGCAATTATCATCATGATAAAGCCGTAGTATACTAAGTCTATAGCCTCGAGGGACATACAGCTTAGGTAAAGCATCAGGCTCACTTTTAAAATGAAGCAAATTATTAATTAATACGTATCGATTAGTATCTATATCACCAGAATGAATTTTATTTATTATGTCCTGGGTTTCACTATCGTTTTGTTGAGCAATAGCTAGCCATGATGGTGTAGGTTCGTTTATTTCATTAAGAGCATTAACTATTTGTTGACCGGTAGTTTGTTTGATGGGGTTACGACTAAGATAGTCGACGTGTCCAACAAACTTACCCTTTTTATAGACTATATCGAATTGGAAATCTTGCATAAAAGTCCACCATCTTGCTACACGGGGCGATACATCCTTTTTATTCATGGTAGATTTAATTGCGTTGCAATCTGTTACTAAAGTAAAGTGGATTCCCAGTAAATAAACTCTAAAGTGTTTTAAAGCATTATAAATTGCCAAAGTTTCCAAATCATAAGAACAATACCTGGACTCCACGGGGCTAGTACGTCTACTAAAATAAGCTACTACCTTGTTTTGATTATCTGTCCTTTGCATCAATATGGCACCATAGCCCAAAGAACTGGCGTCAGTGTGCAATTCTGTTATTCGATTGGGATCAAACACCGTTAACAGAGGTTTAGACACCAAATGTTTTATGACGTATTCCCTAGCTTTATTTTGATCTGGGCCCCATTCCCATTTTTGATTTTTCTTTAAAAGTTTTGAAATACAAGCAGTGCGGGCCGCAAATTCAGGAATAAACTTTCGGAAATAGCTGGCTAGTCCCATAAATTGGCGTATTTCTCTCACAGAACTGGGAATGGGAGAATTCGTTAAAGCTGACACTTTACCATCGCTAGGTCTAATACCTTCCCTTGAAATATGCCTACCCAGATACTCTATTTCTTCGACAAAGAATTTACATTTCTTTAGATTTATTGCAAACCCTGCAGAACTAAGGGCCTCGAGAGTTTGTTCTAGATATTGCAAACCTTCAGCTATGTTTTGAAAAGGAATCAATAAGTCATCAATATATACCAATAGAAACTTTAAATGTTGTACCGCTTTAGTAATGGCTCTTTGGAAAACAGATGGTCCATTACAAATGCCAAAAGGCATTTTCAAAAATTCGTAATGACCATCTGGGCTAATAAATGCGGTATACTTAATGGAATTTTCCGCAACAGGAATTTGGTAAAAACCGTTTTTCATATCGATTGATATAAAGTAACTTGCATTTCCTAGCTTATCTATTTGATCCTCTATGAGAGGGAGAGGGTATCTTTCTTTTTCAATTATTTTATTCAGCGCTCTAAAATCCACACAGAGTCGGTCACTTCCGTCTTTTTTTTTAACTAGTAACATCGGACTTGCAAAAGAAGAATCACTTTCACGTATTATTTTTTTGTTTAATAAATCGTCAATCATTGTTTTTACCCTCTCTCTCTCAACGGGAGCCAATCGATAAGGTCTGTAGTGTATTATTTCGTCTTTTTTTAAACGCAAAGACATTTCACCTGTTTTCACTGTTCCGATATTATTAGGTGATGAAAACACTGATGGGAATTTATTAAAAATATCTATAATTTTTGTTTGTAATTCTGGGTCCAAATGACTTACGGATTCCTTTAATTGTTCAATTTTGTTTTCAATATTAAAAATCTGATTTACTACGTCGGTTGGTTGAGGCAAAGGAACACGTGTCAATTTACAACCAAACGCATCTATAGTTACTGCAATATCGGGATATTGTATAGCGTTTCTACCGATTAAACAGTCGTATTGAAAATCTTTGTCTCTCGCAACATTAAACTCTATTTCCAGAAAGATATCATCAAACTTTACGGGGACAGTGATTTTAGAAAAGATATGCAAAGTTCCTTTACCTATTCCTGCAAGTGTTATAGAACATGGCTCGAAATGACACCCTAATGTCCTAGCGATGGAGTCTTTCAAAACGCTACAGCTAGCACCAGTATCAATCAAAGCTTCTATAGTTTTATCTTTAATAACTATTTTAGTCAACTGGATGGCACACTTTGTGAAACAATTAACATCATTAGAAGTTGAAGGTTTTTCAACTGGGCGCTTTTTAAAGAAGCAAACAGAGTCGTCATGACCATATTTCTTACAAAACGAGCACTGTGTCACATTTGTATTACTACGAAAATCGGATTGTATGGAAGGCTTTGGATCGTAACGTTGTTTGTTTTTAAAACAATGAGCTTTAATATGTCCTAATTTGTTACAAAAATGACAACGCTTTTCTTGTAAATCATCCACCCTGAATCTTTTACTACTAATGTTTGCAGATTGGTTATCAAAGTCAGTCTTTTTACTAGAATCAATAGTGCGCTTTCTAGGGTGTTTCATATATGTCGTAAACAAAGAGATAAGCTCTGCGGTAGTTTTAACGCGACTATTATGGGAAGCCATTTTAACATTTACATCATTTATACCTCCACAAACAAGCTCAACTAATTGTTCTTCCGTGAAAGAAATTTTAGTATTTTTAAGTAGTCTTAATTTTTCCCTAGCGTATTCACAATAAGAATCTGCAGAATCTGATGTCAACAATACAGCTTTAGTTAATTTCTCCGTTAAGTTTCGTTTCTCTGGATACAGATCTTTAATGGAACTTTTGAAGACTTCCCATGATCTACCCTCATCAGGATCCCATGTCTCATACCATAATAAAGCAGAGCCTTTCAAGGCCTTACCTGCCTTTGCTACTGTCACAATACTACTCCAACCAAGGTCTGACGCGATACTGTCGACGGCGTCACACCAGCTATCAGCTCCATTTTCATTCTTGTCTGGGTCGAAAGGCGGGATCATTACGTCGTCAGTTCGTTGACTGCCGGCGACCGCATCACGGATGGCTTTCAACAAGCCTTCCACCACTGCGGGATCCATAGTAATACACGTCCGTCCGATTAGTTAACTAAAAAAAAGAAAATACCACATTAATATTCCAGAATGACTATTCGTATCCCACTTCTGATGTCAGAATTTATTATAAAGTTGAATAATGTATATAAATTATTATGTATATAAGAGAACTACGAAAATTAACTGAAATATGTAATCGGTAGAAATGGGAAGATCTAAATAAATAATACCAAATATTTAAAATCATTCGATTTATTATTTGTAACTTCTTCGGCTCTGATTACCTTAATAATATAGGTTATATTGACCGAGAGAAAAGAGCCGGCGGATAAAAACTCTCGGTATTCTTTTAAAGTCAGTTCTAGTACAATTTATTAACACTATTATATAAAATAATCAACTGAACACAAATAAAATATAAATAATGAAAATAGTATCAATTACTTAGCTTAGTTTTTGCAGCACCACGTGGTCTCTTTTTGTGACTTGTGGGAGCTCCGCTCCGCTCGGCAAACACTTGAAAAGTGACCCAATACGTCCAGGTACTTTTCTTTTATACCAATGAATAAACAACTAAAACCGGGTATGATGATAACAGAAATCACGTGGTTTGCAGGTAGTTGATTGTACAATGTTCTTTTTTAAATTGAATATCTTAGTTTTCTTTATTATTATTATACTTATATATGTATATTACATGTTTATTTTAAAATAATCTATCACGCGCGTCGAATATAGTTTAAGGTTTTGTAAAGTGGACATAGCTCGCGCTCGTCGGTTATTGTATGCGCCTTGTCGAATATACGAAATAGGAAATGGTTTTTAAGTATACATTTAAACAAATCCAGATTTAAATATCCATTAATAACATGTATTTTAGAAAACCAGAATCGCAAAACACAATAACACGTTAAAAGCAACTGAATGCAAATACGGTAAAAACAAACATGTAGTTTGTTATTACCACATTAAAGATAACCTAATAGAGTCCAAAATGAAAAGTTCTTTAAGGAGCGCAAAAAATCACAAAATCACAGTAACACTTAGATACATAAATGAGACTAGAACTCCTATAATATATTTTGCTAGCGCGTACTTGACGCTTGTCGTCTGGACATCCATTTATACGAACAACCAATTGGTTGAATAAAAAACAGAACACTAAAAGGTATTGTATGTTATTTGGTGCAAATACGGTGTATATAAAGTAATTCTTATGTATGATACCATTAACATCCGAATTCTTTTATGAGGCAAAGAGCAAATATAATGTTGAAATTAATTAATTCTGGCTAATATTATTTTCTTAATCATAAATTTTAACACATTTTCAAATGCTTTTAAATCTAAAAATGGCGGCTTTTAGGGTTTACATTCGTGTATTTGAGAAATATATTTTAAAAGTGTTTTCAATTAATTTCTGCTTTTTGGATATTATGCTATTTAATATTTATCACATCTATTTTTTTCTTATATAATACTGAAGTCGCAAACGTGCTGTCAGATCACCTGAATGGTAAGTGGCAACTGCCTCCCTTGGATATCTATGAACGTTAAGTGTCCTACTTTAGGTCGACAACATATGCGTTGCTATCTCTAAGGACTAAGTTGGAACGCCTCGTTTAAGTGCTTTCCCTTATTACACACTTCAAGTCTTCAACCAGAACATAGTATTGCTTACTCTTATTAGGCAGACAAGTATAAACTTAAATAAAAAAAGTTACTTCAAAGACATTAATTCTAAAAAAATCAAGGATAACTCCAAATACCTACAAAATTTCATTTCCTATTTGACCTTCCATTTGAAACAAAAAAATACTATTATCCAAATCGGTTAATAAATGACTGAGTAACCAAGTAAAACATACGTAGAGACGAAGAACCTTCTCCTTTTCGAAGTCGGTTAATACGTCGAGTTGCTAAAGAACTCCTCTCTTTTTGAAATCAGTTAAAAAAGGCCGATAACCGAACCACAAAAGATTTGTTCTCCTTTTAACTTAACAACTAATAACTTCATTATAAATTCTAAAAGTGTAGGAATTAATTTATAAAACGTAATTTCATAACTCACTTCACACTTCACATAATTCACTTCACACAAAGAATTGCTAAACATTTTCAGCTACCCTTTTGTTTTATCTCAATCAGAAACATGAACATATAACTACAGTTAAAGAGCTACTACACGAGCGACATTCATGTCGACAGTCGCGACCGGTCGACGATTGTCGCCCGTCGTAACGACCGTCGGCGACTGCTGTCGATCATCGCAGTTTGTCAACAGTGACCGATGACCGAATATCTTCTTAAGGTGTTAAGAGCCAGACTATCTTCCTCTTAGCATAGGCGAGAAAAGAAAAAATCTTCAATCAAGAGGATTTATTTGGTTTAGCCGACAAACGGAGTATATTTATTCCCGACCTTTGTTAAGCAAAGAGTAAGAAAAAGACTTCAGAGATTAGCCGACCGATTTTTTTTTCACCGACTGCCGCTGAACTCTCCCTAAACAAAGCTGTACGCCAACGCTCACTGTCGCTCGTGTGTATCTGCCTTATTCTCAGAAACACGAATGTGTTCATCTGAACAACGGTAACGTGACGTAAATCGCTTGGAATCGCATTCGGAGCTAAATGCAACGAGGTGTACGGGGGAACAGACGAATTAACGCTCAGCGGTACACGTTTGTAGGATTTCAGTGTAGATACTATACTAGTATGTGATGTATTGTATGAGTCGAATAATAAAGGATGAAATGTTTGGTCACCACAGAGTCGCAGATCCCCCAAAAAAGGTTGTGAGCTCACGCCAAAATAGAAAATTCGACGGCGCAAAAAAATTAACAAAAGGGCGTGATGTTTATGTATTTTATTCCCATTATAATATACCCAAATAATTTGTACCCCTGGAAAAAAACCCCCTAAACAGGTTGTGTCTCATAACGGCAGTGTTAAGCGCTACTGTGTTTCGGTTTGAAGAGTGTGGTAAGGTAAAATATATATGAGGAGTTCTTATTGGAATTTTCCTCTACTGTATTTCATAGTCATTTTCTTGTGTATACATATTTTTAAACGCAGGATTTATTTAACCCAATGATATTTAACACGTTCCAAATTTATAAAGATAAGTGATTATCTAATTTTAGTTCATATCAGACAGCCCGCGATCATGTTTCTCGTTAAACCTATAATGAATAACTTGATTAATATATAATATTGTTACGGAATATTCCAGATGAGTCCAAAACAAGTTTGTAGCTAAATTGGCAACGATGACATCGCAAGGGTATTGGAATTAAAACCTGATTTTTACAAATATACCTTTACATTATACATTAAGTAAATTAAATGATTTTAAAAGACTGATACTCTGCAATTATAAAAACTATACAAAAGGTTTAGGTAACGCAAGAACTTTTATAAATAGTATAATTAGTAGATACATTATTTTTAAAGCAATATAGATAAGTAGGTAAGACTATTGTGGTGAAATTAAATGATAGAGTTAGGTAGAGAAATGTTTTATAATCTTAAGGAGTTATTTGTAACTAGTACTTAGTTACGGTTTTAAATCATAAAAAGCTTATAAGTAATCTTTCAATAATAACATCTCAATTAACTATCTAATCGTTTCATAATATTTTCATTTAATTTTAATTTAAAAATAATTATAAAAAACATATCGTTTAAAAATATAAAGCAATTGAAAATTTAAATACCTCACCTCAAAATCAATACATAATTATCCCAAGAAGGCAGTCCTAAATTACGATCGTAGAATAATTCTAAAAAGACATGTAAGTTCTGCAGTGGGTGTAGTTTATTGGCTAGCCTCAGCTTCAGACGTCAGACGCTACTAACACGGAGAAATAATAAAATGAAACACTCGATTTCATTAAGGCCACAGCTCGCACCTGTAGCGTTATTCTATAAAACGAAAATACAAACACGAAATCGAATCTAGATATGTCTCCATTCTTCTGAGACTAGTAAATTCTTGGTTCAAAATTACTTGACATTCACAGCGTTAATTATAAACATACAATGTCAGATTTTTTACATACAATAGTTCATCTCATATCTACTTTGAAAAGTGCGGTGCTACCGACACTGTCGAATTTTGAGTTTCATTTTTCATTGCAGTTTTACCTTTCTAGAATATAAAATGAAGTTTCAGAATGGCTCTACAGCTCACCGTAGCGAACATTAGTTAATAGGGTTGTCAGAAGTGTTGAAAAAAATGTTGACAAGTTTTTATGATAAATCTCTTCTAACTCAAAAAAAAAGCCTTTGAAAATCGTCCAACTATTAAACGACATCGAATAATATATAGCAAATCATTTCATATGATCATAACTGTACACGTATACGAGGCACGATTTGAAGCAATCTTGGCGTAATTCAAGATATTTTTTCGTAAAAATCGGATAATCTCTAGTCCATTTTTCCTAGATTTTCTGGACCGGACAGACGTGACAAAAACTATACCCACTGACGTTCCTTTAACTTACTGATAATAAAGATTCTAAAATTTTCATTGATTTCTTTAAAAAAACATAACTGAGTAAAATTTAAAATACCTACCACTTGACGAACACTGAGACTATTTATATAGCTTGTAAATAAAAAAGTACCTACGTATATAATGTGTAAAAAAATCGGTACGACGTAGATTGGACAAGGTCGTCGCCCACTAATAGAATGTCGAATAAAAGAATGAATGAAACACTGGTCAGTACGGAGTCTGCTGGCGTGAAGACCTTGGCCTTAACATTATGGTAATCGCAGATAGCCGATAACATCATTGTTCCCAACGACTTGTGGTTGCACTTTAATGTCAAATGCAATCAAAACGTCACATTCAGTCCAATAGGGCAAGTCTGGGACTCATAATAGCACATTTTTCCAAATATTGTAGTAGAAAATTAGCATACAGGCCTCCCTAAGCTTTTATATTCCACAAAAAGCCTAAAAATCTGGTTCAATTTGGATAATATTTTCCTGTTTTTCGGCGAGAAACATGTAAAATCCCAGTTAGCCGAGAACCACAAATGTGTTTGAATTCAAATAAATGTTCCATTATATTTAACAAGGTTTTAATGATACTTATACTAATGTTATTTTCGTACCAGACTAAACAAGCTTTAAACTAAGTATTTATATTATTTTCCTGTTACCTGAAATGCATTTATAATAATAATAAATTATATTTTATTTTCCTTAAATTGTAAATACCTACCTACATTTTTCAATTAGGTACTTTGTCAAATAGTCAAGGTTTTTAATTAATTTGGTTTACCTATAGGTTCTACAACAAGGCAATCGACTAAACAGTGTCTGTAATATTCAGACGTAAATAGGTAAATACAAACATGTTATCTTGTAATCCTCTTCAGGTTTTTTACTTTGGTATAAAGGTTATAGCTAACTAACATAGTAGGTATAAGTATAGCTCACATATATAAAATAGTTTAGTTTTTATAAAATGTTTCCACCTTTTCTAATTTAATAAATAAAGCATTTTATTATTCTACTTTTTCTATAAATGTATAAAATGTAACTTGCTACTTATTTTTGTTTTATTTCGACTAGCCCATAGAAGCAACTCATCGGTTACGCTAAACAATTCAAAACAGATCTAAAATTTTGCATAAATACAAATATGAAACACACCGAATATGTAAATGAATATATTTAAAGTCGCCAAATGTTATCTTTTGTAAGCGGAGCCGCGGAGGCACGGTTATGACGCCGAGCAGGCAGCGAGCATGCGTGCGGCGCGAGGGTGTGGTCTGTTTGTCTAAAAATAGAATGCGCGCGCGACGATTGTCTTTGAGTTAACGATATTATACGCACAAAAACGGGCATTGAGTCTTTAAATTGGTTTAAATTTGTTGCCAATACGGTTATTATAAGACACGCTATTTGCGTATAGTCACCCGCAAGAGTATCAGTCCTTAATTCGTCTAAACTGATTAGGAAGGTAGGTGGTATATAATTCAATCCCACGTGGCGCCGACCTAT
>DWPG01000233.1:0-10519 GCA_018251495.1 Autochton cellus | reverse complement strand
TGTTAAGCGCTGCTGTGTTCTGGTTTGAAGGGTGTGGTAAGGGAGACATACATATCCGAGGCGTTCCAACTTAGTCCGCAAGAGTAGCAACGCATGTGGTCGACTTCAGGCAGGTTTCCTAATCTTATCTGGGATTGATTACAAGTGTACATGGGCGGTAGTGGCCACTTACCATCAGGTGGACTGCAAGCTCGTTTGCTACTTCCACATTATAAATAAAATAAAAACTTGCGGTCTTGTTGGTATATCACGGTATATACAAGAGTAAAGCAATATTCAGATATTCCTGCTAAAGCACCTGCGTACAATAAACTAAGAAGAACACAAGCTATGTAGAGGCGTGAAGGTAATGTCCCACAGGGACGGATTTAATGATTAAGTAGGTACATTATGCTGATATGCATGAAACTTTAAAGGATTGAGATGTTAGATATAATTAGTAAAATATGGTATGATACCTTCGGTTACCAGTCTAGCATAATAAAGATCACAAGGTAAAATTAATTTGTATTGCATTACTAAAAAATATAGTTACATTCACAAATGGACGCACAGACACTTTCATTTTTCAAACAAATCTCTTCAAAAGACGTATCAATATGAAAAACAAACATGTATATTCGATTTTTAATCGATTTATCTTGTTTTAATTCAATTAAGCGAACAACGTTAGATTTTCCTAATACGAAACTTGTTTACTTGCGTACGAATAAATGTAGTTAGAGAAAATATATCGTCGTACCGAGATATAAGCGTGTTTGTATTATATAAGTATTAGGTAGGTCAAATAATCGACGCTATCCCTAACTGTTTTTGAGGAACTAGCTGTAAATCTGAATCCATTAAGTAGGTACTCTCATAATGTATGTCTCAGGATGTAACAAGGAAGTTGAGCTACCTACTCGTAGATACATCGATAGACCAATCAACCTTACTATGATCTTTCTATTTAATATTATGATCTGACATTGTCCGCTCAAGGAATTCCAAAATGCTATCATTAAAACTACCATTGTGACAGTAAGTCGAAATCAGTAAGTCTTTGCATAACAAATCCACGTTTCTTTAATTTCTTTTTGTCCTTTTCCTTTTCGCTATCTTTTGTGTCTTTCTTAGACGCTATCGCTTTTTGCTTGCTAGGTTTTGTTTCAGACTCTTTCATTTTTTCCATTTCACATTTCATATCAAAAGGGCATTCGTCAGCTGGGTATATCGGCATCATAATTACTGGAACGTAATTGGACTTTGCAGAGTCGACCTGAAAAAACGTTTCTAAAATTTAATATAATTGAAGTGTCTGTTTGTAATGTCAGAATAACTTTTTACTAAATGCACGAGAAAGTATACACCGCAGTACCTACAATTATTAAAAAACCAATTATTAAAATTTTTGTCCGTCCGGCTGTCGGCCCACGGAGGCCGTCTGTCTGTTTGTACCGGGTAATTTTCGAAACAGCTGGACCAATTTTGACAAGACTTTCACTGGTAGATAGCTGATGATATAAGGCGTAACTTAGGCAACTTTAATTTTTGAAAAACAATTAGGGTTTCTTTGTGTGCACACCACGCGAAGGGGGGCGCCGACGCGAGCGTTAATGTCAGTTGCTATGAGTATTTGTATGTCATGTTATATTTTAACGCGGGTGTAACCACGGGGCACAGCTAGTACGCAATACATAAGGTAAATCCATTAGTCGTTTGATCCCAGTGGCATCACCGTCATCGACCATACCTATAGATAACTCATAACAGAAGAATTTAATGCTGCTGTATTTTAAATATCAGCTCTTTTTGCCAAAATACAGCTTAGATACAACAGTTATTCAAAATCACTGAAAAGATGTATTTTTACGAAACGAATTAATCATCTTATAAAACGCGGAGCCCATGTGACTCAGCATCCAAAATTAAATGTGACCAGAAACTAACGTAACATATGCCTAGATGTTCTCCACGTGGCAAAGTTCAATGTTCAAATAGCTGCTAAATAATAAAATTACAAATGGAAATGTAAAAAATTAAGGATGTATCGATACGCACTTCTGCTGATACGATGCTGATACCGATATTTTAAAAAACTCGATAAGGATACCGATACCGCGGAAACTGCTGCCTCCAAAAGGTGTAACTGTAAATACTTAGTTAAAAAGTGTGCGTTGAGAACAGAAACTACAGGATCATATGACATTACTTACGTATATAATATTTATTTAGGATTGGAAATTGTAATTTAGCAGAACATTAGTTATTGTTTTAAATTTAAGTAACTAAAGAAACTACTTTTAACTTAATTGTTTATTGAAATTAATTTAACTTAATTGTTTAAATAATAATTACGATGGTTTATTATATCACGGAATTAAAAATATATCAGTGTATCAACAAACTAATATCACCAAATCCGATGTATCGAAAAATCGTCAATATTGCCGGTAAATCGGTACCGATATCAGTATATCGTTATCGTTTATCGTTTTGTATAAAGCTCATGTGACAGCTTTATACAAAACTGTCACATGAGCTTCGTTGGCATGAGAATTAGCTCTTAATAGGGATATTACAAAATAACGATATCGCCGATATATCAATACCAATATCGGAATTGGGTACATCCCTATTTAAAAGCTAATTCACATGCCAGCGAACATTATTACGGCACAGATGATAGCTTTACAACCTCTGCCCCCACTGGTCGGCCCTGAACCCACAGGATTATGTTTATCTGCATGCCATCGGAGCGACCATTTCGGCAGATGCTTGCTAAAAGTCCGCTGATAACTATGTAGATAAAAACGTTGGTATGGAAGGACGCGTGCAGGACTACGCAGCCACGTAACAACTATGTAGGTACTTATAAACTATATTTGTACATTCGTTAATAAATGGGGCAAACGCGCCTTTTCCTTTGTCTCGAGTCAAGTTTTTATACCAAATTCCTTAAGTTGGTAGATTTTAAAATTTAAGTTATATACATACATTTATATCAGTTTAAGACAGTTTAACGTGAACAAGAAAATATTCGAGGGAATTTAGTTTGGTTTATGGGGTTTAGTACGGCTTTCATATTTTAAAGGATATACAATTAAATAGCTGCATAATATGAATGAGACATATTAGGGTATGTATGTATATATATATATTATAATGTGGAAGTAGCAAAGGAGCTTGCAGTCCATCGGATGGTAAGTGGCCACTACCGCCCATGGACACCTTTGATCAACCAGATAAGATTAGGAGTCCTGCCTGAGGTCAACCACAGATGAGTTGCTACCCCTGAGAACTAAGTTGGACCGCCTCGGATTTGTATGTCTCCCTTACCACACTTTTCAAACCAGAACACAACAGCGCTGAATATTATTGTTTTAAGGCAGAAATATGTGTGGCGGTGGTGCCTTCGGAGTTGAACCACAAAGGGTTCTACCACCTCCTGATATGGTTAAATGTAACAATATATGATTAAATATAAATGACCCAAACTATTAAATCCATTTAAGCAAACTTTGAGTAGGTATGTTTATTTCCTCACACCGAAAGTATTAAGTCTTTAGAGTTGCTTGTATAAAATTATAATTCTTTCTATCCTAAAAGTTACCGTAAAGTTACAGACAAGTTTGTATTGTATAACCACATTCTAATAATTCCGGAAGAGTTGTCTTATTTGGGGACAGGCGCCCAGCTTCCCGCCCTGCCTTTGTCAAAACCAGTCGGTTAGTCGAATGCCCTTTATTTTATAGAATACCTGCTGTGTTCTTATCGGTTGCCCGCTTAACCGCGTGCCGAGTTGATTACACCCTGTTTATACCCTAGAAAAGTTTCCGAATGGAATTAGTTTTCGTACGTTAATCCAATGGTTGTATAAAAAATTAAATGTACACGTACGTAGATACTAAAGGTTTTAATTAAACATTCACAAAAATAGGATTCTCACAAGATCTCCGTAATATGCATCTAATAACTACAATTAAAAACATTATCCCGTTATTCATAAACATTTAATACAACAATTCAGTTATTATAGTTATTGTATGTTTTATTATTTATTTATTTATTTTACAAATTTTTGTACACGATACGATGAAAGAAAATTGTATTACTATGATATAGTACAAAGGACTACCTATTTCAAAATGAAATTTCTTCCAGTAGCCCTGGGATCGGAGTGTGCGTTTGTAAAGGCAAACCTAGCGTGCACAAGTTAAATAATATAAATAAATACAAATATATAAGTAAATACATGATATATTTAGCGAAAAAAGGATTTGTTTAAGTAATCAGAAATTATTATTTTTACATTTCTTCTCCACCTAGCATTAGTGAATATCATTCTGCGGAGACTTAATCCATTACGGCGGTGCAAGTTTCATTCTCCGCTACTCGCTTGCCAAGTCTTGCGATCAAAGCTCAACTAGCTCCGCTCCGCTCTAGCTAGCTCACATCTCCGCTTTGCATTGATAAAAACACCCCTGTCCACTGTATAGTGGCCAGGGGTCTCACTCGGCTCCAGACATTACCGTTTAGGTGGATACCGGCCCCAAAAGAACAAATAAAGTTGCCAGTCGCAATGATTCTACATTAACCACCTATCCTCATATCTGCATATTTTCTTTTCTTTTAGTGTATTCTGTTCCGCATTGAACTAAATACATTAAACTTAAATTATAAATTTCGTCCGCAGTATCATAAATGAAATAGAATAATCATATATTTCACAATTTATATATTTTGTTCTAAAATTATACACTCACGCACTTATACACAAATTAAAATTATCAATCATTCCTCCAATGTTAAAATCTGAATACAAATTTTACATATACTTTTAATCAATAAAGACAATTTATGAATGACAAGTAAAATTTTAACATCTGATTATAATATTGATTAACTATTCGAAGCACAATCCAGGAAAAGAAACAAAACAAATCAAATGAAAATATTTATTATAGAAAATAATACTTTGACAATTATGTCAAATCAATAAATCTACAAAATTGTATTATTTAATTTCTTACAGTATAAATCAGGAGATTACAAAATACCTATGAGAATAGAATAAATCTACAAAAAAGGATCTTACAAATTATCTTAGAGTTGTACGATGCTAAGGAGAGCTAAGTCAACCCAAAATTTATCCATGTAAGTCCGATTTTCCTATTATTAAATATTTCAAGTAAATGCAATTAAATCACACAAAAGACAATTTCTTAAACCAGCTAATTATCTTACACTTCGAAATATTAGTAAACCTTACATGATTAAAGTTTGGGGGGCAATCTCAATTGAGACTTGTACTGCCAAGATAACCCCTATTATTATCAGAAATGCTCTCATAAAAGTATCTCCATAAATGTAAATATTTTTAACAAAATGATTCATCCATCCCTATGGATAGGAGTTATCGTGACAAACAAATTACACTAAGAGTGAGTGTGTTGTATCAAGTTTACTGGTCAGAGCCCTCTTCTTCTTCATCTTCATCCTGTTCCTCCTCAGTGGATGCTGCATCCTTCTTGGGTGGAGGAGCATCCTTACGTGGTCGCCCACGACCGCGTCCCTCGCCCGAGCTAGCCTGAAGCATCAAATAATTTAAAGAATTACAATTGTTAAATTCCACTATCCATATCTTGACTTTCAATATTGAATATGTTATAGTATGTACCTTTCCCTTTGGTGCTGCCTTTTTCTTAGAGCCCTTAGGCCTGCCTCGGCCTCTTTTTACTGCCGGTGCCTGTTCATCATCTGAGGAATTCTTTGATTCTTTGGTTTTAGCAGCTGCCGGTGGTCTGCCTCGCTTTTTAGCATCTCCTTTGGGTTCCTAATTAAAATTAAAATTGTTGTTATTCAAAATTTTACAAGTTAGAATTTGATTCACTTATGGTTACATTCCAATGTAATAATTAGGTATAAAAAAAAGGTAACAAGTAGGTGCCACCAACAGCCAGAATAAATACATCTAATGTCATAATATACTAACTGATTGTGTTCCATTAGATTTAGGTCTACCGCGCCCCTTCTTCTCCACAGTTGTTGAACCATCATCAGACATTTTAGTCAATTGGTTAATTCACCTTCAACTCGCAGATTCTGAAATTAAAAAAAATGAAATGTCAATAACCGCCGACATGAATGATTACCAATTCATAGGTATCGATTTTAAACGGAGGAGAGAGCACAATCATTAGTATTATAAAATACATATACAAAATAAAGAAACAAAGTAAACTAAAGCTAAAAATGCGCGCTTACGCGAACAAATTAATAGTTGAATCAAGAAAAACAAATAAAGAGAGAAGTCGTTGACCACCGAGACGCTTGGCTTGCATTAATATTATTAGCGATTACGCTCGAGGTGCCTCACATAAGCTACCGACCGATGAATACAAGTGTAGGCAATCTAATATGATTACTGAATTTTATATGTATCATTAATATAAATTATAATAGGTACCATTTCTTGCTGTAGAATGTATTTTCAGAAAGCCAAGCCAACGTAAATGGAGTCTGCCATTAGGTAATTATTGTGCTATTGTAAAATTTATCATTCATAGGACTAGAGTTACTAAACTTAACTACACGTAATTAAAGCCATGTTAAGAAATTTAACATAAAATATAAAGAAATCAAAAATATTTAACACAACATACTCACAAAATTGTTTACACTTTTCGTTATCGGAATGGGTAAAAGATTATTATGGCGGGCTACAAGCTAGCCGCTAGGTACAATACGAACAGTACTAAACTAACCGAACCGACGCTTTACTAGCGTCAGTCTAGAGGGCGCTATCAAAAAGTGTAAGCGTCCAGGCAAAGATAAGATAGACTTTTAAGTCTACATTTTATCGGGTTTGCCAAAACGATCGCACGATTAAGTTTGCTTTAGTCAGGTGCAGATAATATATTGTAATTTTTAATTTACTCTGTGCTGAATTCTGTTGTGTTATAGTTTTGGCGGGAACGCGAAGAGAGCCGTTTTGTTGCATGATATTATTTTTCAAAACTTGTGTATAGTCGTGTTTTTATGTATAAATATGGTGGGGTTTTTATCATAAAACGCTCTATAACGTGCACGTGTGTAGGAAAGTGGTATAATGCAGTGATAGGTGACTTTTTGTGTTGCTTCCAAGACTTCCCCATTACTTTACTGGACCTAGATAGGTCCAGGATAGGTGATGAGATCATCATCATCATCTTCCATATAGAACCATTTTATCATCGTCGTTTTCCATATGGATATTCATTAGGATATAAAGAATCCAAAATAAATGAAGCTTGAATCCATGGCCGTAAAACTAATTTAGAAAAAAAAAAATGTTGTGTTGTGAACTGTGATAGTGTTGTGACAGTAAGGTCAGTAAGTCTCTTCGAGAAAAATAATAACTAATAATTCCTCCAAGAAAATAATACAGAGAAATTAAGATGCAAAGAGTAAGTGCTATGTGTAATAGTAATTTCAGTTTCTCTGGTGTTTTATAGTTACCTAAATCACTTTGGTCAACTTCTAGTAGAGACGCAAATATATTGAGATTAATGAAATCTGAATTATATACAACTTAACCTTGTGGTTGTGAAAGAAATTGATATATTTACAATAATTTATACTACTTGTTAGTTTCATAAAATGAAACTTATTAACCATTACAACTTGACTAGTAAGTATTTTACTATAGAACTCTACCATCTCGGTATGAACTGTTATTGTCATGGAGCCCCCTAAGGAACCAAGTTTAGAAGATTGTTGTGGTAGTGGTTGCAATCCCTGCGTTTTTGACGTTTATGAGAGACAATTAAAGTTGTATAGGAACAATGAAAACAATAGTGAATCTCAAGAACTGAGAAGAGAGAATGGTATATCAGAATTAAATTACACACCATTTATCATTATAAGTGTTATTCTCTTAAGTAAGTCGCAGAAAATATTGAAATTTAAAAGAAGTAACGAAAACAGCCCTGAAATTTGGTGGAGACCTGGACATCATTTCTTGTACAAATACATGAGTGTAAAATTTTCATGTTCTCGTGCCTACACACCTATCAAACTCAGCAGTCATAAAAATGAAGACTTCGATTTTGCAATAATATTAAAATGTTATGAAAACGGTCTTGTATCAAACTACCTTTTCAACTTACAAGAAGGAGATATAACTCTATGGAGAGGTCCATATGGTAAATATGAGATAACATCCAATAAATTTAACAGAATTCTTATGGTTGCTCAGGGAACTGGTATTGCTCCATTTATAAGTATAATTGAAAGCATACTGAACAATGAAGATGACATGACCAAGATTATTTTGTATTACTGTTGCCAATCAATAGATGATATTTTGTTTAGGGATGAATTATATTTATATAAATCGTATTGGAATTTTTCATACAACATATTTTTAACTCATAATTCAAGTACTACTATTTTCAGATATGAAGAACCAATTGTTATGAGAAAGTTTTCATGTGAATATATAAACAAATTAAAACCATATATAAATGATCAAGTTTTGCTTTGTGGGTCACCCGAATTTATGAAATGTTACGCTGATGTTTTAAAAAAAGAGGAAGATCTTTTGGATAATATTATTATATTTTGAATTTTTATTTGTTAAAAATTATAGCTTATCTGTTATTAATATAATAATAAATAATTTCTGTAATGACTGATTATATTTATTTTTGTACTTCCCTTTTTTCTTATGGGGCGTCCATACCTGTGAAATTCCATTAACAATTTAACTAGATTGGCAATCGTATGGCGTCGTTACGCTAATTGGGCCCAATTCAACACTAATCCGATTAACAGCAATTCAAATACAAATATCTTTATTTGTGAGTATAGGTCTTACAGGTTTTAAAATGAATTCATGGAAATGCGCTATATTCGACCCTTTTGGGTATACAAATAACATAGTTTACACATCCTATTACAAATTACAAAATATTTTTTATCATTAGTAACATTCAGAAATATCAATTTATTCATTAAATTATTAATTACTATTTATTATTAGAAATACAAATTATATATCAGTGTCTGTAAAAAATTAATGAATTGTGTAATAACATTTATTAATTAGAATTTTTTTCAGTACTATTTTGAATTCTTTCATATTTTTGATGTTTCGAAGCACTTCAGGGACCTTATTATAGATTTTAGGCGCCATACTAAATATACTCTAATCTATAATTGACAATTATAAGATTTTTATAGAAATCTGTTTAGAAGTTCTCGTCTCAGACGTGCCCGCGGTTTCTCAAGAGTTGTTTTAATATGACAATGTAGTTTAAGAGGCTTCCATACACGTTGATTAATTTAATCTCCCAGTTTGATTGTAGATTAAATTGCCCATATCTTGTCCGAAAAAGAGATAAAACAATTTCACAGAGTTGCCAACTGGACTGTTTTAGCAATATATTAAGATTCTTTTTAATTAACTTAAAATAAATAAACATTTAATTTATAACCAATAGGAGTGGCGTGGCGACGGCCGACGCATAACCATGCCAGCAGTTGGTCTGCTCGCAATATATGACTCATCAAAACGGTGCAGTTATGCTCTCATTCATTTTATTTTCTTTTGTCTGCAATATACAAAAATGATCTTGTTAAAATTTGAAGTCTTAAAATTTTGTGGAATATGTTTATATTTAATCAGAACGGAATATATATTTTAAATCCATAACTAAACGGAAAATATGAAAATAGTTATATGTTGAATGTGTGCGAACTAAATATGTAGTTCGTAGAGAAGAGGCGTTAGCAACACTGATCTTCTGTTTAGTTATTGATTGGTTCTCCGTCTATGGCATTATTAAAAAAAATAAAGTTAAGTTATGGATTTTTTCGCGCCGGCGCGAAACGCGCTTGCACTATAGCAAGTAGCATTCTCGTTTTAATTAAATCAATAAATTTATAATGATTCCGAGTATACCTAATTTTTTTTTGTAAAAATCGACGGTGATTGTTCGTTGTATAATAAATGGTTTTTATCGACAATGTTGTAGTGTGAAAATAATAAATAAATTTTGGTTTTCATGGACAAGTGATTTTATGCAATATTTACTGTAACAATTGTACAAAATGGGTTCTATTGTGCTGAAAAGTTTATCAATTCTATTAGGGGTGTTCTTCATATTCGTAGGAATTACTAAAATATCTCCTTTTATATCTAAGGAGCTACACAAGGATTTGGTAAGTAAATATCGATTTTTAAGTAGTTCAAGTCAACGCCAATATGTAAAGGTCGCTAGATGCATTAAAATTTTTGTAACAGCACGATGTGGCTCGCTATTTTGGTATTTGGCCTGCCGCCTAAAACGACTACAGTTGTCTCTGTCCGACAGCGTGATGTGATTTCGATTCAGTGCCACTAATATTCCTGTTGCTGTTCTATAAATTTTCATTATTATAATATGTATTGTAAAGATGTACAGCGTAACTCCATAAAAAATAGCACGTTGATTTTTAAAGGAAGGTAAATTCGTATGATGTTATTGATTATAACATTTAAAATGATAGGAGCTAG
>DWPG01000232.1:0-10522 GCA_018251495.1 Autochton cellus | reverse complement strand
ACAACATTATACAAAATATTTATTTTACGAAAGAGAATATTAGTTCAACTTCACCTAAAACCAAACCATTCTTTGAAAATACTTTAAAAAATTATATGCTAAGCAATGATGTCACCACGATATCTGCCGTGTTTGGTTAGCCGAGATGCACTCTTCAAACACAGTGACGGTGTTATTTGTAACGTTAATATTGTAAATTACTGTCGAATTGTTCATACGTGCTCTCATGCCATAATTCTGTTTATGGGTGCGAGATTTTATTGTAAACATGAGGTAATTTACATTATCATACACAAGTCAAGGTTTCTTTCTAGCTTACGGCTTAACATTTTTTTTACATCTAGAAATTTTCTTGATCATTTCGTAGTTCGACCGATGTTTACGTATTATTTTCATGGTATTAGTATTAAAACTATTAAATCATGAGAATCTTCAGAAAAACCCGAGGGTTATTTATTAATTACCCATACTTGTAAAGGTTAATTACTTGTAACTCGAATATTACTTTCAAAGTAGCACATAGTTTTTTTAGTTATTCTTAAATTCCAACATATATATACGGGTGTGTTGTAGTTTTAACAAAAATATAGTGTCACATTCGAATATCACTTTAAGGAAATCACAACATCCATACAAATGATTATAAAAACAATTCGTCGAACACAGTTGGAAAATTTCCTATGCAATACATTACAATCAGCCTTGCCCGCATGTCTTGGCCTCTGGTATTCCCTTGACACGCCGCCACTTGCCGTGATGTATTGTGTTATCACGTGGTTAATCTTGCGGCTTTACTTACTGTACCTTTCCTCCGATTATAGTTCGCACACGTTCTAAATCTCTGTAAAAACTGTGATGTTCAGTCATTGATACCACTCATGTCTTTATTGCGAGTCATATCTCTTATGATAATTTAATTTCATGTACAAAACTTGTATGTTTTATTACTAAATATTTTATTTAACTACTTGCTACAAATAACAAATATTGTAATACAAGGAAATTGTTGGAAAATCTAAATGTAGTCAAACAACAATTTTAGTATATTGCTTATCTTGGGTTATTAATACAATAATTACAACATGCAGCTAGCATTGTGAAATATAATAATGGCATAGAAGCTGTAAATAGCGTCCATGACTTGATGGACTATAATGTACATATCTCCGTTGAGTTGTGTTACGCCATACAATTTGCTTGATCAAGATTGTCTAATGGATATCATTTAAGAACGATTTGGCTGAATCCAACAAATTTTGCGAACGTCTGGCGTGCGTAGTGAGCTGAGCAAATGGCTGGTGCCTTGCATAAACATCCGCCGTTTACTTTACCGATAAGGCGATAGATTGTCGCTAGCACCGCACCGGTTGCTTATCTCCGACCAGCGTTGTATGTACTGATTCATCGCGTGCAAGATTAGTGGCCTCTCCATCGACTGGTTTCTCAGTAATGCCTTTCAATATGCTAATTAGTGGCGTCGTCTTACCTCCACTGATGCCTCTGCATTGATATATTCGACTTCAATCTTCTATCGTAAATCTAAAGATACGACGATTGGACAAACCAGCTGTATATATATATATTATATTTTCCTTTTAGCTGTCTTTGAGGTGCGAATAATAATAATCTACAACATTTTCAATTTTTTCAGCTATTATATTTAATTGCTTCTTCTTATTAAGTCATGATGATAAATTGAAAGATGGAAATAGTACGTAGATCTCGTGTTTCGTAACTTAAACTAATCTAAGGTTGTTAAAATCTGAATAATATCGAATACGTCTACTGATAAGTGCATGCGGGCTTAAATTATGCAGCTAATAATAGGGGAGGAATCAAGGCTCGTTGTTCGGCCTCGAAACGACATTCAGTGAATGAATGCAACTTTGAAGTGCATTGTTGTCAGCATCCACTAGATAATATCGCAGTCTGACAACAGACTATTGTTCATAAATGAATCCTTTGATTCATCTTCAGCACTAACAACTGTTCTGTGTATTACGTGTTGTTGTTGCAAAATAAAATGCATATTTTATCATTACTTGGCGAAAATGTAATGGTTATGTTTAGTTAGTATCGAATTTTTTTACTGATTCATTACAGCCACGGTTTTCTCGCTTGTTTTTAAGTTGTTTTCTGGTACCAATACCAAGAATCCTTATATTAAGCTTTTGGTAACAATTACCAAGCAATGACTCTTAATACCAGATTAGCTTTCTTATGTTAATTTACTTTGTAAGCATTATAATTTCGACACAATTAAAGCGATAGATACGGTTGGGCGAGTCTATTCACATTCACTTGAGTATTGACATTAGTTCCATAGTACTACTGATATCGTTATCTTATGGTATCTTATCGTGGTATTTGGTAATTGTAGGATCTCAGCATAGTATTTTTACAATTTACAAAATAAAATTTTCATTTGGCCTATATTTATTATTTATGTTTTCGTACTCCCATATACTATTAACTAAGTTATTGAATAAGTAACGTGTATGTTAGTTTCTTTGAATCATAATATTTCTATTTTTATTCACATTCATACTAAATATTTGTAAAATTTATATGAATATAAAAAGATACTTGAAATTTGAAATGGAAATGAACAAGACATAAAACTGACCTGAATAATACAAGAAAATCTTTAGTTTTTATTCCACGAATGTAATTTTATCGAACGATGTATATATTTATCGTTACAGATGTTTTATTTAACTTGACAGATATATTGAATTTTATATAGATTTTTAATTCCAAGATTACCAGATTCTTATTTTTCAACTTTACGTATAGTCTGTTGTAGTCTACCGTTATTTATTCCTTTTTGTATTTTCAAGTTAACGAATTCCAAAATCACTAAATTATATTTGTACAATGTACTTTGTGTAGTCATTTTTAACTTCAACTGGCGTAATCCAAACATAAACTTATGAACATTGTAAATAATGATGACACAATCACCCCCGGAAGATCACATCCGCTTGGCATCGACTCAACGGAATCGTGTAAATTTAGCTCAAACAAAACAACATCCACTTCTCATTCGGAACACTTGTTTTTATCCTGTTTTCACTTTCTATTTATGGATCTTTGACTGGTTGCTTCTTATTTTATCAGTTCAGAATACACATTGAATGTAATCGTCCTTTATGGTTTTACAATGAGATTGTAAATGCCATTTATGTTCAAACCTTTAGATTATAATGGTTTTCACTAACTTTAGGACTACATTTTCCTCATCATCAAACTATGTCTATGCCTATTTTAGCTAGAGTCAATTATTATTCAGTAGGGACGTTTCCTTTCCTACATGTCCGTTGTCAATATCATTATATAATAGTTGTTTTTTATGATAAAACGTCTTAATTTAATGTCTTTAGTCCTTACTCAGTGTATTTGCACTGACCTTACCACAACTATCCGTATAAAATACGTATTGTAGGGTTGTTCTCGCCAACTACCGGCTTTCAATACGATTTGTGTCCTTTATGCATTTTTCAACACCATATCAGATGTGACACTTAAGGCTAAAACCTTCAACCTTCTACGAACGATCTTGACGGTTTAATAACTGTATGTAATTCAAAATATATGGCAGTTTTAGTATGTAGAACAATTTCATTTCAAAATCCTTAACTGAACAACTTAACGAAGGTTGTTCATTACGAACCTAATAAATATCCGTTATTTTGTATTGTACCCACTGTATTTAATTGTCTGAACCGTTTTTTACTATTTACGTAGTTTTTACTATATAATTTCCATGTGGTCTGTTTCTTCGTGCAGGCCCTTTATCGTATTGTGTGTGTGTAGAGTGATTCGCGACTGCTCCGATACATTGGGAACAAACATGCATAATTATGTTTTTTAAGCTTTGTAAATAATCGTTATTGTAACTTCAATTTTAGTAAACCAATAAATTGAATGATCATTTCTACTACTACTATTAATACTTTTTATTAAATTATACTTAATCGTACCTTCAATCGTAAAATAAATTACGATATATTTTAGCTATTTTAAGTGCTACTAAACCTGTTTAGAACGAAATTCTTAATTTTAAAATGCGGTTAAACCAAAAGCTATAGCAATAATTTAAAACATCGTAATCGTAATAATTATCATCATCATCCTATCAGCCTTTTATTTCCTGCTGCTGGATATAGGCCTCTTCTAAGGCGTTCCAATACACTGGAGGTACCAACTCCAATGTATTGGAACGCCTACGTTACTCCTATCCAGCAACTACCACTTGAAATCTCAAGGTCATTGGTTCAATGGCTTAATTCAAATCATTGTATAATATCATTGACAACTGTATATATCATAATTGTCTAATATCGCATCCATCCTGTGAAATTGAATGTAATCGAAGTATAAAATTTTCAGATGAACGTCCGCGTGACGACGATGGACGCGGAGCTGGAGTTCGCGATCCAGCAGACGACCACCGGCAAGCAACTGTTCGACCAGGTCGTCAAGACCATTGGCCTCCGCGAGGTCTGGTTCTTTGGCCTCCAGTACACCGACTCTAAGGGCGATCTAACCTGGATCAAACTCTACAAGAAGGTTAGTAGAAACATCTTTACTATCTACAATTTTTTTTTTATAAGAATCCAATCGTATGTAGGTTTATGAAAAATTGTTTGATTTAGTTCTCCTTCTTTTACTATAACGTTTTTTTTTGTAATTATAATCATACCTTTCACTTTACGAATATGATCGCCTTATGGATAAAAAGGTATTTATTATACAATTATTTCACTAATAAGTACTGTTCAATATAAATTAATTCAGGAGATATAATTAAAAATATTATTTACTCGAAAATCTATAACCTGGCAGATCAATAATAATAATCAGTAATTAATAGGAATTCGTTAAATACATTTTTTAAATTGAGCGTTCCAGAAACTTCTAGCTATTACCTTATATGATTGAAAACTAATTAAGGCTTTATTTTTGAATCTAATTAATTAGCCTCTGTAGTGTAGATAATAAATGAGCTTGCAATAAACATTATTAATAAAATTCAACGAAAAAGCAAGGCAAGTCAGCCATTAACGCTAATGTAATTAGATCTCGCAATACATGTTTTATCGTTTCTCTCCAATGTACTTGTCTTTCGTGGGTGTCTATTATTTTAGCGTGTGAAAACAAGTTAGTCTATCAGCGTACATTTTTATTTCTTCGACCACATTAGGACTAGAATCATTATTTGTTGATATAGAATTCACGCTAGTTGTACCTCGATTATTTATGTTAACGCGAGGAGCGGCGATGGTTATCGCGGTAACGTGCAAATGACGGAAAGCAACGTAACCATTATTTTTAGCGGAACCCACCAAGTTCAAGTTTGTTTACGCGCCGATATGTTCTGTAGGCTAAGCATGCTCTGATTTATGAATTTTACGATCGACACTCTAAAACCGCTCGATTTGTTTCGGTGCCAAATGTGTTCCAAATTCACATTTGATTCATGATTATTATTGTTGCATCGGTATAATACTCTCGCGAAAATCAAATTTTCTCGAGTGCTTCATATATCGTTCTAGTTTATGCTCACTGAATTTTGTGAACATTTTCTTCCCTTTTTTGTGAAGAATTTGTACATTTACGTGACTCCACGTTTTTGAATAATATGATTTAAAATACACTGCTTTGTTTTTTAAGCTAGTTGCTTGTAAGACAGAACAAGTGGGCCTTTTTATTACAAGTACTTGTTTTTTTCACTCTTCTACACAATTTGAATTTTTTAAATCCATTCCAGTGTAGGTGATGTGTAAAACCCATCGACGAACATACAATTGTTATTCAAATCGGCACGCGTTTCCGTCATCGTGTTTTCGTTGGTGCATTCCGTGAAATTGTTTTCCTCGTGGTCTTATCCTCCGCCTGTGACATTGACCTGATAAAGCAATGTCAGCAGGTAGGAACCACTTCGCCGAATGTTAACATTATTGAATTGAAGTACTTTATCAGTGAGGACAACTTGTTTTAAATTTAAACGGCTGCAGATATAGTTCCATGAATATTCACAAAGGTTGAACGGTGTCGATGACTTTCTAGACTTTCGACTTCGAATTAAATATAGGAAGCGCCGTCGCTATCTCTTACAACATTGCCACATAATTTTAGCCTCGTTTCAAAATTAAACATTTCGCTTGTCTGTTGTGTTATCAATACCAATTGTTTTGTTTGCTAGAGCTTAGGAGGTTCCATTATTTCCTTCACCGAATACCAGTCTACTCTCAGTGAATGGGTAAACAGGTGTAGTGTTACCAAACCTGTTCTGGACGTCGGTTACGGTATTTCTGTTTATGAAAACGACTCGATGGGCGTTATCTTTAGCTTTGTAAATTCAAATAGTTCCTCGTAAATTATTACTTTAGGAGGATTAAAAATTTCAACACATTTTTTTACTTATTTTGCTTGTACTAGGTGCTTGTATTTTGCACTTATACTAGATGAAACAAAACCTCAACTAATAACTGAATAATATTATGACCTCAAATTGTTTTAACGTTTCCGTCTTCATTATTAGAAGGTGACAGTTTTCCAATTATTCTACCATTGTGTATTGCAACAGCTATTTTTTGTTTAAGCTCTCACGTTGTATTAGACCTTTATTCGGAAACTATTATATAAACTACATACGGTAAATTAAAATACCATTAGGTACCGTAATACAACTATGCGTCTTTGTTTAATTTTAGCGTAAATAAGTGAAATTAATAACGAGTCATCCTAGAATTGAGTATTGTTGTAACCGGATTTAGGCGCGTCAGTTATCTTTATCGGAGTTGGCTCATTAAATACTTCATTGATAAGTGGACGGATTTCCACGTATCCTCCACCAGTCATAGATTCCAGTGTATCCAATAAACCGTAATGTCTAGTAAATAGAAAATCTGATTCTATTATAAAGTCTTTTCAATTATATTAATTTTAATATAATGTTATCCCCGTAGTAAATTTTGGTAAATTTTGTGAAGTGAATGAAATTTTGATTGGCTGTTTATAGTGTATGAGTTTTACGATCCACATTTTTACGGGTTATCATTACCACAGTACTTTTTCATAGTTGAAACGGTCCTTAGAAAGAAAAGAACTTAGAGTATGTCGCACCACTTTTTATAGCATGGAAGTAGCAAACGAGCATGCAGTCCACCTGATGGGAAGTGACCACTGCCGCCCATGGACACTTGTAATCAAACCCAGATAAGATCGAATTCCTACCTGAGGTTGATCGCAGATGCGTTGCTACCCCTAAGGACTAAGTTGGAACGCCTCGGATAAGTATGTCTCCCTTACCACATCCTTCAGACCAAAATACAGCAGCGCTTGACACTGCTATTATTAGGTAGAAATAGGTGTAGCGGTGGTACCGCTGGAGTCGAACCACATAAAGTTCTACCACCTTCTAAACTATGTAGACACTTGAAAATTACGTTGAGAAGTCATGGAAAGAAAATAGATATTGCGGCGACTCGCAACAACTTCGGTGTAGAAGCGTAGCGGATCAATTTATCTAAAACTTCGCGGATTGTGAACAAACTTGTATCGACCGCGGCAATATTTTGTACGTTAAATGTTCATTTAAATTGGCTTGAACAAGCACACCTTTCTGTTTAATTACACGTAGGTTGCTGTGATCTGGTTTGAAAGACGTATAACAGACTTAAACATATTAGACCATGATCTTAATGTATATAATAATGGTATGGTATATCGGATGTGACGTCAGCGTGCTATCCGAGCCAATCAAAGCCAAGTCGCCATATTAACGATCCCCTACCGCATACCCGAAAGTGGGGGTAGTCTTCAATAAAAGCCTTACCTAGCCATTTTGCATACCATTACGTATTCTCAATATTTCATCAATTTATCCATTTTCTCAATAACCAAATTATCCAATAATTCTAAACGTTCCTATTTTACTACAGTCTTAAAACGACTCGAGCAAGCAATTAGAAAACTTGAAACAATTAGTGTCTATATTAACGAAATTAGACTTCACTTTATTTTATTAATACTCAATTCCAAATCCTAACAACTTTCCTATTATATCCTTCTAACAAACTAAATATCTTGAGCGTCGTACCCTAAATTCTGTATATTATTAAACGCCACAACCCCAACCGCTACAATTATGGAGAACACTAAGCAATAATCAAATTACAAACAGACCGGAAAAACGCTCGAAAGAAACACAAATAGACAAACAAAACAACTCCACACGTCCGCTGTAACTCAATGTTGAGTGCACGCGCCCTGGAAGGAATTAACGTAATGTGTTCACGCCGAGAATTGAGTAAAAATTAACCAGACATACACTCGTTTCAGTTTACCGTGTACAAAAGAAAGAGATGGAAGATAGCGTGAATTGTCACACGGGTGGAAAACACAGCGCATAGAATTGACGAGTTGTGGGCCTCGCGCGGTATCGGCGAACTTCGGAGTAATCGAGTGTGAAGTTTATGACCGGCTTAAATTTCGAACCGAATGCCATCGTGATACAATTCTGGAGGTCTATTCGAGGCGCCATCTTTGGCATTTTTCCCATCGGAGGCGATGCAACATGGCCGGGATACGTGACTCGAAGCACGAAACAATGAGTATACTCCGCAAATTCTTACCAAGCATTGGGAACTAGCTTCGTAATAACTTTATCGCAGCACGTCCTAGTGATGAAGATCAGTTTTATTGCATTTTTACTTTCTGGCAACAAAAATCCTTCTTTCTCGCATTCTTTATTTAAAGTGAAGTTTAGAGTAAAAATCGATAAAAAGTCCTTTTTAAAATCCAATTTGATTTTAAAATTGTATATGCTTTACTGGATTTTAGCAAAAGATATGCCTTAAAACGGGCTTATTAAATCTCATTATAGACGAAGTAACGCACATCACGTCTCAATATCGATCGCTGGTATCAATTTTGAAATTGCTAATCATCATATCGCTAACATATTCCCAGCGCGACATTCGATGAATAAAAAACGAGCGCATCGAAAAATATATCATTACGGTACATATTTCACCTCCAGCTATGATCGACAGGCGACCAACCATATGCCAAACCAATACCGGCCCTACTACTGGGCGCGAATCTCCTCTTAGTACAAGTGGTAAAGAAACATTTGTGACCATAGACACCACTGGCTAATTGTAGATTGCTAGATATCAAACTGATGATGAAAAGAAATAAAATGTCTCTTATGAGACATATTATGAACCATTTAGATTCCCCGTTTCATTATTAGTTCTTCAATAGCTTGTAATAGTAACTTAACATGGTTTTACGATTCCAAGCAAAACCGTGCTAGTCATGACTAAATACCACCTATACGCTAATGCTAAGTAACTTGAATAACCTATGGCGAATAACCGTTTCGCAAACCAAAACATATTTACTATATACTTACTTATAAATATCGATATACTGAGTTCATAGATTATGCTGAGATTTTCAAGTGAGTTAACAATAAATTCCAATACATTCCACAAACTTTTCTTGTCTACAATGTTGATGAGACAAATACCTAAACACACACATATTTGCACAGCAATACACATACACTCGTATATTCATAAAGCCGTAAAAGTCACGTGAGAACACCGATAAAGATACTATGTCAAATATCAATTTAAGATATTGGCAGCAGAAAGTGTGGGCGCACGGGCGCGCATACAAATTATTTACTGGTGTGAAATTTGAGGTAGATTTTATATACGCCCACACCGATCGGATAGGTAAAAAAATTTCAACGAAAGGTAATATAATTTAACTTTAAATTAGATTGAATAAATAAGTAAGTGAACTACTGTGCTGTCAATTAACATGCCAACCTGATGTACAATATATGATAATAAAAAAAATGAGACAGAACATACCGGCAATGTGATGTAATTATAAATGTCTTGTTTTAGTAGATGAACTTCAAAGTTTTAGCAGACGGGCTACCTGATGAAAAGTAGCAATTGCAATTACAACACCAGAGGAGAGTCACCAATGCATCGCCAGCTTTGAAGAAGAGCTCTTTTTGCACCTTCCTTGAAGAACCCCACTCATGTTGGCGTGCAATTTAATCAATAAAGTAGAAACGAAACTATCTAAAGCTGATCACGGAAGCATGGCTAATCTCGAGCTTGATGCTAAACATCACATAACCTTACATTGACATACAGGCGTGACTGAGAACTCCTAAAACTAAGATGCTAAAACTATACCTATTTCCATTAATTCATTGGTGTGTTTAAGATTTTCTCTTGCAGTTTATGAAAGTACACCTGGATACAGCGCTTAAGTGGGTATAGCCAACAACGTACGAATACTGGCTATGTCATAGTCCTCACGCTTGACTGTGCGTGCTGGTGATTGCAATAGATGAATAACTTCGCCGGAAGGCAGTCTTCCTTGAGCCGTGTCCTACGAAGTACCAATCTAAATTTAGATGACTCCAATTCTATTTGACTTGGTTACCTATTGACCACGGAAACACCAAGACGCTTACCTATAT
>DWPG01000231.1:0-10526 GCA_018251495.1 Autochton cellus | reverse complement strand
GCTGGAAAACACGCCTAAAATTAATGTACACACATTTTTGTAAAACCTTAATGGACTTAAACCATTTTGATACAATAATTTTAATAAGGATATCATTACTACACAGACGGACTTGAACACCAATGGGTTTATAGCTATATATAGGTAGATATTTATATAGACGTCTAAGGCAAAAATGTGTCTCCCTTTTAATGTCATTGATGACTGTTTGGTATCGGTCTTAAAAAGCTCCACTCCCTCTCTTAAAGTGGATATTGTAGAAGGTGACAAAGGGACGAAATCTAGGATAGCATTAACAGCTTCCTATGTAACATCTACCGCCACACCTATTTCTGCATTATAACAACAGTGTTCAGCGCTGCTGTGTTCTGGTTTGAGGGATATAGTAAGGGAGACATATATATCCAAGGCGTTTCAACTTAGTCCTCAGGGGTAGCAACGCATTTGTGGTCGACCTCAGGCAGGACTACAAATCTTATCTGGGGTTGATCACAAGTGTACATGGGTGGTAGTAGCCACTTACCGCCTGCAACATCGTTTGCCACTTCCATATTTAAAAAATTGGTATATTAGAGTTCCTGTTCCTGTCTATACATTGTGCAGTCTACGGAAAACCCAGTGATGCAATTGACTAAAACGGCATCTGGTACTAAAACCCCAATGATTCAGACAGGTGGGGCGATTTGAAACAAGTTTTGATGCAAAATTACACATTATTGCAATATTTGCACCTATTTAAACATGACGATATATTTTCAACGAACAGTACTTGTAATTCCGGAAGGTAATTTAAATATTTTTAGTTATGTGTCATCGACTGTTTTGAATTAATCTTGTAGGAAATATTGTTTGTTTTTATCTTACATTTGACCAGTTTAAAATAATGGGTCATGTTTCTTAAGATATAGGATACATGAACACTTCAGGTAGAATTATTTTACAATATTCATAAACTGTAACACAGAAAATAACCTACGTCTAGTATTTTTTAACGTCTACTTCTTTGTCTAGATTGCGGAGTGCCTAGTGCATAATTAAAAAAGAATGTCCTATAGTTTTGGGCTTAAGCAGGCCCTATAAATCTTGAAGCGCGTACTTGTAGATCCGTTTTAGTCCCGTTTAGCCCCGCAACTTGTGTAGATCTTGACCGATCTATAAAGTTAAGCAACGACAGGCGACATCGGTAGATGGATGGGTGATCGCTAGTGGCAAAATTTCACGCACATTCCGTGCTTCTGAGTGCCTCTTGTACGCCTATTGTTTGTGTTCTAACGAATATATGAAAATTATTTGGGTAAACAGTTGCTTACCAAGATACGATTCCTTTACTTACAATAAGCGAATAAGGAAGGCAATATAGCACCTATAACAGGAACTTAATTTACCATTAAACTTCCATCCTTCCTTAACAACACACCAACATTGTTAAAAGCATCCCAAGACAACCATCTGAGCGTTACACTTTACGCGCGTCACTAAAGTTGATATGATCTCGATGTCCGAAATTATATAGCTTTTTGTTACGTGTATGACAGAGAACGATTATGCGATAAACGATGAACGACTTTCTCTCATGAAATAAAATTACTATTTCGGTCTTATGATAGCAGTATTAAATGCTGCTTAGTTCTAGTTTGAATAAGCGATTAGGCAGACACATTTTCAGAAGGCGGTCTAAATTAATCAGCTTTAAGTGAGTAGATCTACTTTCCTATGTGATAATTATAACCTTTTTCATGAGCAAAAGTCGCGTTACCATTAAGTGGAATGCTCGTATATTACCCAAATCTCATCTTAAATGCAAATTAATACGTACTTGCCACAACGGCTACCCTAATCTGAGGTTAAATGTACGTATCTACCACAGCTGACATTACGCTAAAACGACTTGCTAGTTCCACCCACGGGATCAAAAAGTAAAACTCACTTCTTTGCTGTCACTCCTAAGTTTTAGTTGTAGTAGTAACCTTATCTGTTATCAATATTTCTTCGCTCACATCTTATCGCTCGTAATCAAACAAGTCCTACACTCGTTTCATCTCAAAACGTCCAAAATACGTGATACTGTAAATAAAACGTAATTTTTCCGTCTGAAGTGCCATCGCATGTGAGGGGCGAGACAAAGTCCGGCTGATAAGATCGACTGTCTTGAAATACAAAAAAAAATGGATATGATTGTAAGTATGCACATTGTTGATTGACCGCCGCATTTATTTTGGCTTTTGGTTATAAATATTACGAAAAACAAGTACACGTAAGTGACGATGATCATTATTAGTTATACAGTATATGACTTTGTAAAGTATTATAAAAATATGTACTGACGAACATAGCACTTCCTTATTACAGACCCGGTTATGACCTTTGTGGTTCGACTCCGACGGCACCATCACCACACCTTTTTCTGCCTAATAATAGGAGTGTTAGGTAAGCGCTGCTGTAATCTAGTTTGAAGGATGTGGTAAGGGAGACATACCTATCCGAGGCGTTCCAACTTAGTAATCAGGAGTAGCAACGCATCTGTGGTCAACCTTAGGTAAGATTTTGATCTTATCTGGGTTTAATTACAGATGTCCATTGGGCGGCAGTGGCTACTAACCATCAGGTGAACTGTATGCTCGTTTGGTACTTTAAAAGCATAAAAAGGCCCCAGAAGAATCGTTCCAATTTGACTACCACATCCAAACAAATTCGCACATCCACCTTTCGAATGGAAAACAGTGAGGCCATTAGACATTTCAGCGAAGCCTTTACAAACAAACGGACATAGCGAATGGACGGACATCAAAGAGTTTTTATATGCATATTGAACTAAATAATCAAAGAAATCAAACGCGATACGACATGCTCAACAAACGGTTGTTATCTGAAACGGGATCGTTTGTTAAGATATAAATATATAAGATAAAATGTTAAGATATAAATAGTTAAGATAAAAATTAAACGGAATGTAATAGTGACCGACATTCAGTTCAAAACATAATAATTTATCCTGTACCGACAATAGCAACTGGAAACAAACACAATAAATTCCCACAAAGAATTCGTTTCAAACTATAAAGCACGCCTTTCGCTGGATTAATTCTTTGAAAACAAACAAATAAATAGTTTTACGTCTGTGAGGTTAGCCTCTGTCGTAACGCTAGCGAGAGAACAGTATCTTCGTATCAATAAAATTTATTATGATGTAATAAAAATGTATAAGAATCTACACATTTTTCTCTCCTGTCGGGTCAATTGATGGGTAATTTATCTCCCATTTTTTTCTTTCTTTAACATTAGGTCCACACATCACAGTGTTTTCTCTAAGTGATGCATTGTTTTAATGTTTCATTTTACACTCAAAATGTCATTGTCATCATTAACACACCGTTAAGGTTGAATACCCTTATAAAATGAGAGACATTAAGATAAATATATCCTTCCTCACCATTAAATAAAAATAAAAACGTTTTGAGCATATTTGCACAAAATTTCTGTTTCAAAAGCTTGGTATTTACTCATACATTAAAACTACTGATACTAGAAGTATCTGATACCGAAGTTTCTACTACCTTAGTGTGAATTTAAATAGTTTATGAGTAAATGTAGTGTTAGCTTATTTACAATTTATATATTCTTTGCTGAGCTGAGCTGAGGGAAGTAACATACGAACGACAATAAGCTAATACACGAGACAGCCTATGCCAGCGACCGTCACCAACAGTCACCGGCAGCCGCCAGCGACAGGCGGCGTAGCAACGCGAGCCGACGTTACTGTATTAACTTACTGTCGCAATTGTCGTCGACTGTCGTTAGCGAGGCGCGGCGACCGATGGCGGGCGAGCTTGTTACTCGTATATTAGCATCCTTATTAAACCAATCATCTACAACAAGGAGACTCCTGCCATTACAATACAATATAAACTAGAATAGATCTATTACAGTTTTTAATGACTATTCATATAGGCAGTTATGGGTGGTAAAAAGTAAAAGGGACTAAGTTCTAGCGCCTCGGATTACTATGTCTCCCTCAACACGCCCTTCAAACTAGCAGACCTACAGACAAACACGTATTGCAGTGGTGCCGCCCGAGTCACACACAAAGTGTTCTACCATCTTTAACCTGCTTATTATTATGTACATAATACGAGTTTAATAGAAACTTCTGTAAGTAGTTAATTATTAGTAAAACAGAACAGTTC
This sequence comes from Autochton cellus, assembly GCA_018251495.1. Classification (NCBI taxonomy): domain Eukaryota; kingdom Metazoa; phylum Arthropoda; class Insecta; order Lepidoptera; family Hesperiidae; genus Autochton; species Autochton cellus. Next base: position 6,342 of record DWPG01000231.1, on the reverse strand, counting down.
AACTTCACGGTCGGCCAAAATAATAATAAAAATATAAGGTACCATAGAATAAACAATAGGAACAATACATTTCAGCAAACTTCAGGCACGCACTTACGTAATACATCCTTCCATTTACCGACAAAAGCTCTGTATGACTTTGTACACCACGAATGTATTAAAAATAATTGAACCAATAATATAAAAAAGGAAAAAGGTAAAGGTATAATAGGGAATTGCTAACTTATTCCCATGGTCTGATCTGGCATCTTGTAATTTCCCCGCGGAAGAAAAAAATTAAGTGTTCTCCCTTCAGAATCATTTACGAATTGAATTTACGAAGAAAAATATCTTAGCGTTAGCTAATTAAAATCGGGGATTGTATAGGAAGGTTATTTATTTTCATTGTGCGCGTGGCACTTTATGTATTTTCATATATTTGCTTTGACTTTATCTCAATAGAATAGCTGCATATTGAAAAATTCAAAATAAAAATGTACCCATAGTAATTTACAGACATTTTTGAAAACAATGAGCGCGACCATGAATTGGATTGGTGACCTCTAGTAGGTAAATTTCGTGCAGGATTCTGTGCTCTGATGAGAGCGGTAAACTGTTCGTCCTAGTTGTTTTCATAGAATAGGTGTCATTCAACCTTTTTGTGGTCTTACAGGTAGTTTGGAAAACATCCAAAGTAAGTTTGGCCACTTAAAAGTTCTTAAATTGAGGTTACAGAGATCGGGAATATTTGTTTTTTAATTAATTTCCATTATTTTACCCAAACGTGACGACATATTCAGATGGACGTACCATATCTCCTATGATCTATTTTAGTAGCGTGGTAGGTATCTTCCAATTCTGCCGACTTGAGAACATATGCCCAGCCATTAGACATCGAAAGGGTTGAACTCAAGTACAACAAACTCAAAAGGTACTTATTTATAAAAATCTAAACTAGTTCAAGACACGATACGTATTATGCACAGCACACATACTGCAGTACAGTGTGTAGTCGCTTACTAAAGGAATACCTAATGCCCCACAAGCATCGCGTTTTCGGCAGAATTTGAGCTATTGAAATATAAAAAGCCGATGAGAAGAAATAAGGAAGTAATCTTTGATGGTGTCAAAACTCTGACGGGAAATACCCTCGAGGTTTCGCTGTGAATTATCGATAGATTACTCTCCTTTCTTTCCTGTGCGAAATGAAACTTAAACAATTCATAGCTTTACTTTGAAAAATATTCCAAATTTTTCTACACGTCGAGAAAGTTATTCAGGATTCGCAATAGATGTAGCAATCCATATACATATTTAATTCAATTCAAATAGAATATCCAACATAAACTGATCGCAGATTTATGTGGAATTGCATACTGGTATGTCATGGCAGTAACACACGAAAAATCTATTTCCTTCAAACCTAGGCACAGGCTTCAGACCTAGATGCAGGCTAAAAGTTCAGGATTTAAGCCTAAGTTTCCTGCTACCAAAGTCGTTCTTGTAAGAGATCTCCTTCGTTCCAACAAATCTCAGTTTTTTAATTTTCATGAAAAATATTCAATCTTGGTGGAATTTTCTGAAATTGCTTCTCGCTAAATGTAAAGTATTCACTGCCCTTCATAGGCATATGTGAGAGTTTTTTTGTTTTTATACTCATACTTAACGATAAGAGAGACGGGTTACCTGATGGAAAGTAGTCACCGTCACCTGTGGACATTAGCAACACCAGAGGAGTCGCCAATGTATTACTAGCTTTGAAGGAGAGCTCTTTTTGCATCCTATTGAAGAGCCCCATGTCATAGCGATCCGGGATACCAGTGACCAACGTATAGTCTAAAATCAACACAAATATGTTTTCTTACCAGACACAAACATAAAACTTCAACACTGATAAGCTATGTAACAAATTTTCAGAACACTGGGTGACCTTTCTCTAATCTGAGGTTGGGTCCATCTCAACGCATACCCAACAAAAGTCTGTAGCCCCTATAAGCCGCTGCTTAACTTCCGACATAAATTTTGCTTCCACTTTCTCATTAAAACGCGTAACGCAATTTGGCGACGAAAGGGCTTTACGAAATTGTCTTCAGCGATGTTTATTATGATTTATTGTGAACAAGCGGACGATTTCGTCGTTTTTGGACGAGAGTGGACATGAATTTGATTGTTGACCTAAAACAATATTTTATGGCTATCAGACAGAAAATTTGTGATGCGTCAGCTACGGATTTAATAGAGTTCAATATCATTTGGTCAGATATCTTAACAAAACAGTGAGGATAGCTCTTCATGATCTTCTATACAAATAAATAGAATTGAATTGTCTGTTTGTAACGTCAAAACAAAAACTTTTTGCTAAATGCATAATTATTATGAAAGAATACACGGTACGTATAACAAAAAATCAAATATTGAGATTTTTGTTTGTCTGTATGTCTGTCTGTTTGTTCCGGGTAATCTTCAAAACGGCTGGATGAATTTTGATGAAACTTTCACTGGCAGGTGATGGTATAACTGTACTGTATATAATACTGTACTTTTTTAAACTAATTAGGATTCCGCTCTATAAAATTAAAACCCAAAGCCCCTGTCGCCGCCGCCAATAGTCAGTTGCTATCAGGTACATTAGAGCAGGCTATTACTTACGTTTATATGTCATGTATATCATGTTACATATTTTAAACGCGGGTGAAACCGCAAGACACATCTAGTTATAAATATACCTGTAGTTTGTATTGTAGCGCCGTCTACTCGGCTAAAGTAATGGTATCCATTAGCTCTGTTTTCCTGAAGTTCTCATAAACGTTAACATGTATCACATTAACTTATTGTGCTCATGGTTGAACAAATTATATATTAGGTTACGTAATACATACATAAATGGTTAATTGACTCTTGCGTTTTATTATTAGTATTATCCGAATAATTAAATTCCTATCTCATTATAGCACATACTAATTAAATGGGTATTTACGTACCAATAATATGTCTTTGCAATTAGTATTTAGTTAGTAAGTATTATTAGCTACAAGTAATGTATTCTACAAAGTATGTTCTAACTTCACAAACACTAAGATTTATCCTTAACACCCAACATCTCATCTTACACCACAAATCCAATTGCGTGAGTAAAGACCTTTAAAACGGACACATAATTAAAACAAACAGAAACGTTCTCATCGTAACCAGTAGATATAAAATACAAAACTAAAGAGGGTCAGTCCGTAATTTCATAGCGGCCCACCTGAAAATTCCCATGTTGTAAATACAGACGACTGTAATATCCGTGACGGTTTGCGTGAGATCCCTAGCGGAGGGTCCATGTTATACATTACAGCGATTTGTTTGATGTTTTATTATTACTTACATCGTGTGACACAATTTTATTTTCAAATAGTGTAAATTATCTAATACCAAATATGAAACAAAATTTATTTATACCTATCAGTTAATTACGGAGGAAATTGTAGAATTGGTGCAAAAGACGTCAATAACGACGGAATTTCAAATTGAAATTCACTCCTATTAATAAAATGTATTTTTTTTTTTAAAAGCAGTAGTAAGCAACTACCCAACCAATGGTAAGTACCTAGTCAGTGAGCAACTGCCTTAAACCTGTTCAACCGATTTTTTATAAATGGAACATTAATTAAAATCTGCAAAATTAAATAAATATCGAGTGACTTTTCCGCGAATGCCTATGCCTCACACCGTTGGCTCCTCTGTCAATTTTCACAGACCAATGCTCAAAGGGTAGCGCGTCATTAGGGACGTGTTTCGCCTCGCACGCTCTCTGGGGCTAAGTTTCGAGTATCTTTGACAAAAACCACAGAACACCGAAACGTACCGTAAGGTATAAGTCCTATAAATATATTTTGTAAGGATTTGGCAAGGTACCTTTTGAGGGCTTTAGCTATTTAATAACATACGTCTTGATGACATCCGTTTTTAAAAAATGGAAATAGCCAAGGAGCACGCGGTCCACCTGAAGGTAAGTGATTATTTAGACTTACCTGAGGTTGGCCACATATGATTTTCTACCCCTAAGGACGATTACTCTACGTCCTATAACTATATTTAGGGTGATAGCCGCAGCCGCAAGCAGTAGTGATAGCCTAATGGTTGAAACTCGTACACTCCATCGGGGGGTCCGAGGTTCAAATCCCAGGCTCATCTGATTTTTCGAAGATATGTGCGTATAAGAAATTAATTATGACTTGCTTTAACGGTGAAGGAAAACATCGATCCTGCTAGTTCTTTAAAAATTTGACTATGTCCTAAGCCTCTCTCTAAGAGGAGACCCGCCATGCAGTGGAACAATAATGGGTTGAAGCACATTCAAGGTATAACTTAAGAAAATTTCGCCTCATATTTGACAAAAACAACCAACAACAGAACATAACTACAATCGCGAGAAACACTTCGTTAGTTGAAGCGTCAACTCGAAGTTTGTATTTCAAGCTTCGAACTTACAAGATTTAGTTTACGAAGAAATGTTACTGTTCAAATTGCTTACTTGTTGTGATTTTGTGGAAATTTTGGCATGCTTATTTGCTACAAATTTTAATACAGACCTACTTGTAAATGGTGAATTCAGAAATTTCTCCTAAAACTCCTAAAATCTAGAAAAAACTAAGTTTGAATGTTTTCTATTAGTATAGGTATCTGCCTATAGTACAAGTATCGTAGCATAAAAAATACTTACTTTATAAGTCTATGGTGGTACCGCCGCACCGCTGTCTAATCACAAAAAATTTCACGATTTTTGGAAGAGAACGAACTAAATAACATACATACAATTTGTATGTATCTCGGTGCTTTTGATAAGATGAGTAATATTAGTACAAACACATTAATTTTGATCTCAGCAGTACATACAGTTGAAATGGTATCGCTTTCAGAAAACCATTTATTCGTAACACACGATGAAAAGATCAAACGATACTTATTTTCATAAATAAAACGAGAACAAACAGATTTATGTATTTCTTTGTTAAATTAAACATTACCTTGGTATTGAGTTTGCTAGTAGTGTAGTGCGACAGTTTATATTAGTAATATATTTTTTGTTTATACCTCTGTTTTTTTCGCCGAAAATACAACTGACTTCAAAATGCCGGCTGATCTATAATGAGGTGCGTGAGGTGAGGCTTTACGAGTGGCAACGCATCTGTGCAAACAGATGTACACGAGCAACAGTGATCACTTACCGTCAGGGCGACTGCGTTCGTTTGCTACTTGAATACTACAAAAAAGTAATTTTAATAGAATCTTATGTTCACAATTGCCTTCGAAGTAATCAGTCAATGTGTTGAAAACCCAATGGTCCAATTGTTAGCGCGCCGATCAGTCGTGTAGAATAGTCCCAAGTGGAAATATAAATTGCATTTAGATATTTATAGCAATGTGCCTTTGTGTATTTAACTGAGCGTGTGCACGTAACACCGAAGTAACACGATCTTTGCTTTATTGGCTAATTCATGGTTAGGTGTTAATATTAAGTAACTATTATAGCAGTGGTAGGTATACTTATATTATGCTATACAAACGTGTGCTATACATTCATTTAGTAACAGATATATGTCTGGTCTTCTAAATTATATTGTGTCAAAATATATTGAAACTGATGTTAGACTTCTCGATTAGAGATTTCATAAATATTAAAACATGTTTATTTAAATATTATAAAAGCGCTGTTTAGAAAAATAGGTTTACAAGTATTTGTTGGATTTAATACTACTTTTCTATGATTTTTTTATCACACAAAACGGTATTACCTACTGAAATCGACCAAATGATAAGTGGTCATTAGGTGCCGCCGGAGTCGAGCCAGAAAGGGTTCTACCACCTTCAGAATTTATTAAGTCAATATTAATAAGAGTGAATTAACTGCAATATACGAACGGGCGTGTGTTATTTCAAAGGAGAAACAGAGTATATTTTTTCTTTCCATCATAATATTTCCAGTCTCAATCATGTCTTCACTAGACTACTCTTCAAGATTAGAACCAGATGCGTGAGACTGTAAGTAAAGAACACGTTGTTTGCACAGCTGGTGTACTCGTATGTATCGGAACGTGTTAAAATATTAGGTTCCCTCGCTCAATTATTCTTTTGTAAGAAATATAAAAGAAATAGTAGTAGTTTACATGAATACTGTAGCAAACTATCCTAATGATTTTCTTTATTATATGGAAGTCGCAAACGAACAACGAACGTCCATCTAATAATTGTGTGATAAGTGGCTACTACCGCCCATGAATATCTGTAATTAAAAAAATATAAAAGAAGAACATGACAAAAAAGACAAACCCGCTGAGTTTCTTGCCGGGTCTTCTCAGTTGAGGTCGCGTTCCGATC
>DWPG01000230.1:0-10532 GCA_018251495.1 Autochton cellus | reverse complement strand
CACCAAAGGGAGCGGATGAACCAATTCCATTCACAGGTTTTTTGCGAGCATTCGTTTTTTCGACCATCATTACCACTTGCATGCCTACCGACCGCGTGATCTTCAGCGGAGTCACATGTACATCAGGTACACCTTTCTGTTCTTCTTGCACAGATTTCAAAACAACTTGTAAGTCTTTATTCTGTTTTGACAACATCAGACATTTCTTTTTGCATTCGTCCATGGTCTGAGTCAAGTTCTTCAGCTGCGACTTAATTTCACCCAAGTTACTCCTATCCACAATACTTTCAACAATCTTCAGTACACAAAAGTCTTCTAAATCATCTCGAGTCATATCAGCTAAGTTTTTCTTACAAGTCTTTATAAAATTCTTTGGCAGTAATGGTTTTTTAACTTGTTTTGCCTCAGGAACTTTATCTTGGGGTACTTCACTTGTAGCAGTGGATAGCACGACGTTAATGGCCGTTGGTTCGGGTTCTGTGGTCTTTGACTCATCTGAAATAAAAGGATAAATATTACAATATGATTAATTAACTGTTCAGAAGCAGATATGAAGGAATGTTTGTTTACCTTTCACAATTGACACGTAAACTTCAGTACGATTCGTACTAGTACTAGTACGATTCTAAAGTTTGACTTAATTAACTTAAAACTTCGCTTTCAGTTTTAAAGCTTCGATTTAGTTACTCTGACTAATGCAATAATCACAATTATTTGTTATTACAACTTGTACACGAAAATATCAAAAAATATTAAAGTTAATATTAAATTAATACATTTAAAAGTTAAAAATATTCTAAACCATTAACGCCATTAGGTATTAGATTAGGTATTAGAGAAGGAACACCATTTTGATGTTATGTCCAAATTATTTTAAGATTAAATTATATTTTTAAAAGCTAACAAAAAATGTAACTACTAACCACTCTCATGAATATTTAATAGCTCGGTGTTAAACCGTATTGAAGCGCGCATAGCTCCGTGGCTTTCGTAGATCTCAACCGATATACCCCGTTAAGCCCCGTTGGACGCGGTCAGTAGGTGGATGGGTGACCGTTAGTGGCAGAATTCCATGCGCGCTCCCGTGCTTCGGAGAGCACGTTAAGCCGTCGGTCCCGGTTGTTATCATTGGATAGCAGTCGTTAAACCTCATCAGAGGCCTTATGGGCGGTTTGAAAACATCCGACACGGGTTGGCCACTAACCCGTACCCCATTCACCAACACGCATTGGAGCAGCATGGTGGAGTACGCTCTAAGCCTCCCCCAGTTGTGGGAAAAAAGAGACCCGTGCCTAGCAGTGGGACATTAAAGGGTTGCGGCGAAACCGTATGAATTAAATTACAGGCTAATTGGGACTTTTAAAAGTTAAAGAATTACATGTCTATTTTTTTAAGACTTGAGAAATGATGATATAAATTCCTTTAAAATGATCAATATATCCTTCAATATCAGTCATACGATTTTAACCCTGATACGTTACGTTCAATTATTTAGAAGAAAATAAACAGAACAATTAATTACCTGTTTCATTAGGTGCAACCGTATCACTGGGTATATTTTCTTCCACTTGGAGAGTTTCTTCTGTGCAGACATTTTCATTTATTGTATTTTCTAACGCTGGTTCAATATTATCACTAGTAATAATAATATCATTTTGTACGACAGAATTATCTTCCTTAGCTTTTTCATTAGTAACTTCATCTATTAGCATAATGTCGTCATCGTCATCAATACTAATGCACTTCTCGGTTGCAGGTGGAATATCATCTTTCGGAGGTTCCACGTCAGGAGAGTCTTCCTCCTCGTCGGAAAATATATCAAGATTATTCGATAACTTGCAAATGCGTTTAGGTTCTTCTTCAACTGTCTTAACAATCACTGCATCTTTTTGAGGCGATTTAGGTTCTTGGATTGAAATAATTTTGTCTTGTGTACTTTCCTCTAATTCTTGACTTTCCATATTATCGTCTAATTCTTGAACATCCAAAGTTTCCTCTAATTCTTCAACCTCCATATTTTCATCTATAGCTACAACTTCTGCACTAGGCGAACTATTCTTCTCAATAGATTTTTCATCCTCGTCATCTATTTCAATTGGAATATCATTTTCACTCAAACTGTTAGTTTGATTTGGTCCAATCACAGAGCATTCCATTTCTTTATCTTTAATATCTATATCTGTACGAGGAATATCAGCTTGATCTGTCTTTTCTACCAAATCTTCTGTTATAGTATTAACATCTTTTTCTTTTCTTTCATCTGCCTGATTCTCTCTCTTCTCAGTTGTGACTTCGACGGCATCGTTTCCGATTATATCTTCTTGTGTCCCTTTATTATTTTCAGGTGTCACAGCAATAACTTCATCTACATCTACATGTTTTTCGTTATTTTCTTCAGTTGACCCATGCACAGCATCATCTATATCAATATCCACTGCATTCTTTACGTTTTGTTTAGTTATCACATTTACAACAGGATCTTTATCTACATCCACTTTGTTTTCTAAATTTTCTATATTTGTCACTTCCTCAGTATGACCTTCATTTACATCTACTTCTTCTTCTTTCTTTTCTTCAGTAGTAACTTTTGCAGAAACACCCTCATCTAAGTCAACTGCTTTGTCTTCTTTCGCTTCAGTCGTAAGTTTTACAGTGGTATCTTCGTCTACATCCACTTGGTTCTCTTCTTTAATTATCGGTTCCACATCATGATTTTCCTTTTGTGTTGAACATTCATCAATAGTACCAATATCATCCTGTGTTATAATATTGGTTTCCGTTTCTTTTTTTAATTCCTGATTATCATCTACCTTTTGTTCTTTTTCTAAAATCACAGTATGAAAAACTTGAGATTCTTCTTCTATATTTTCTATACTTTCAACTATTGGATCATCACGGACTGTTTCCGGATCAATTTTACAAGTATCTATTTGACTAACTTCTTCTACTACTTCTTCTAGGTTTTCCAAATTTTCTGCCTCAGCTATGGCTTCATTTGAACTTTCTTCATTTGAATTATTCGTTAATATGACACGATCAGTTGCTATCTCCTTATCAGTGTCTGTAATATCAATCTCACTCGAATCTGGGATGATGTTATCTTGTTTCTGTATGTTTTCTTTATTCCCGTTAGTGATGTCATCTGCAAGATGATCAATAATTTTATTGGCAAGGAATTTTTCATTTAGAGATTCTTGTTCAATGGTTGACATGTTTCCTTTAATATCTATATCATCGGCGTCCAGAATTAATTGCATTGTTTTAGCATTTCTTATGAGATATCAAGGGAGATGGAGTTGTTGACTCTGAAATAAACAAAAATATTTTTTAACTTACTTTATGTATCGTATTTAATTATGTATTTCTAATGTATTTTGATTCGTTATAATTAACAAATAATAAATGACCACTTCATTTTTGAATGACTACTTGAAGTAATTTGTACGATTTCATGTGGCTATTTGCAAATGTATCGGTGAACTGTTTACATTGAAGTAGGCAACACCGAAAATCAATCGCATTACGTTTTGTTACTACATTCATACATGTAGAGTGTATCAGAGTATACCTCTCTGCGTGCCGGGAGCAGAGTGGACGCTCCTCCCCGCTGCACGTTATGTGGGGCGGCAAAATCAACTTCTTTGCAATATATCTCATGAATTCACGTGTATTCTCCCTATAGAGATTTTTTTCCATGTGCCAATTGCTATAGCGGGCGACGAATTTAACTAATACTTCTGTCCCAGACGGCTAACCCACGTTACGGCATGATGCATGTATGTATGCTAATTAACACAAGACCATAGAGAAGACAAGTTCTAGTAACAATTCCTAATTATACCCGATCATCCCCAAAGACCAGAAAATAAAAGTCACTAAATTGACAAGCTTCTGAAAAAGCCTAGTAAATAATAATTGTTACCTACTCAGTCAACAGTAATTACATATTGTTGTGAATGTACATAGGTACTTCTTAATACCACAGAATATGTGCGGCTGACATGGATGGCCCTAGAAGATTAGTTTGTATTGCCTAAAGACAAATAAATAGTACTAACTAATGCCAAAAATATATTTAATTATATTGAGTGCGATAACTATAAACGTTTTTATATAAAAATAAAGTAGGAATGAGCACGCAGTCTACCCGATGGTAAATCAGCACTTTTGCGTCTGTTGCTCATAGACATTGACAACAGCGGTTTTATCTGAAGTCAATTACAGACGCGTTGCTACTCCTGAGGTCTTAGATGTTCGCCTCATTGTAAGTGAGTCAGCAACCACGCCCTTCCAACGAAACACAAGAACTGCTCCACACTAGAAGTATGTGGTACCCTCTCGGTAGGACCACACTGGTTGTACCGCCTTGCATAAAGATTATCAGACAAACAAAACGAAAAATTCCATAAAAACCGTATAATTATGTCACATAAATATTTTTGACATATGTATTTGATCTTTTGATGTGTATGGCCCAAGTGTGTGGCAATGACAAGCGGCGAAAACGTGTATTTAATGCCTCGTTTGCCAATATATTTGCAACCAAAGCCGATTGATACAAACATACAAATTCGCTAGTTAAGTGAAGCCCCACTAAAAACAATTGAAAAAGAACACTGCTATAAACAACGCAATCTAAAATTATATTTCACTGAAAATAGTAGGAAAATCATAACTTTAAACATCATTCAATATCATAGGTAAAAAAATATTCGATTAAAAGATCCCAAAAAATATATTTTATTAAGTACCAAAAAAATTGAATTCTTACGAACGCACCTTAAGAAAAGACAAGTTTTCTCAAAATATAATAAGAGCAAATACTTAAAATATTGTTGTTATAACACGTTATATGCCTTTATCCAGGCCCTAAACTATTTGTGGACCAAATTTCATGTAAGTCCGTTCAGTTGTTTTTGCGTAATCGAATAGCAAACATCTAAACATGCAAACTCTTTCCTTTATTGTATTAATAATAATGCGATGCTTCCGCAAAAATATTTATTTAAAAAGATGCTTACGACTGAGCAAATTGCTACCGGCTAAAAGTCAACGTTATTCAGTTTGTTTCATACTGAGATCGGGATTATCGTTTTACATTTGCTTTTGGTTCTTTTAAGGCCTCTTCGTTCTTCGGGACATTTAAACTGAAGCTTCTCTATTCATACGGCTTGGACTATTGACGTAAGCAATATGATTGCTATCATAACTTCGTTATGGGAGAACTGAACGCGCATAGTAGATTCTACTTTGTCTTCACACCGTGCCACTGGGTTCTCTGTAAATCTTTTCAGTGTGTGTCGTTTGTTTTTTTTTTATATAGCAAACGAGTATGCAGTCGACCCGATGGCAAGTGGTCACTGTCGCCCGTGGACAAATCTAATCAACTCCAGATACGATGGTCGACTCACGAAACCAATGCCGATAGATCGGAATTGGAACATTTCTTGATCTTGAACTGCGACACTAGCGCCAATTAAGTTCAATATTGTATGGTTATTAGTGAAATAATTAAAAAAACAAAGTCACGTAAACTTGTTATTTAAACGGTTATATGACATTTTGATTATACCGGTCAAAAGTCATCACTACATCGAAAAGTAACGAAATAAAATGTGGCCAATACAAACGCAATTCACAATTTTGTTCAAGAAATTAAGTCAATCTCAAGTATAGATTGAACTTGGATTAGAATTGACATTGGTCACATTGGTTTTGTGAGTAGACCCAAAGATCAGTCTTACCTGAGTTTGACCATAAATGCGCCTAGCTAGGACTAGGTTACAATACGTCGGAAAGGTATGCCTCTGAAAGGTAAATAAATTAATACAATGAGCTTTATTGAGCTGGATTTTTAAATGCCGATGTCTCTCCATTAAACTATGCTGATTTCTGTCTGTCTTCATAAAAGTGTGACAGTTCACTATCGGGATAAGGATCGGTTTAATGTAAACATTTTGCATCTCAAGAGCAAGGCATTAAATTTCCAATACTAGATTAAATTGGTTACTAAATGGTTAATCCCAAGGTCTATCAATATAGGCGAATTTTGCTACAGGTAGATTAAATACCACATAAAACATGCTTATAAGGGTGGAGATGCAAAGCTTAATATAGATATAGCTCAACATATGAAAAAAGATATTAATAAGATCATTATGTGAAGTAGTCCCAAGATGAATTTAAACCAGTTAGAATTACAAAGTTATCGGTCTCGTAATATTAGATTTATACGACACCCTTCTCAATAATAAAAAAACTTTTCGGACTACATAATGAATTTTTTGGGCCTCCCCCTTTTGTGCGGATAGCCCCGTGCCCCAACATAAGGACATAAAACTATATCTATAGTCAGTGACAAAATGTTAGAAGTAGGCCAAAAAAACAATAATTTACATGTATCATGACCGAAACGAACGAAAAGAACGAAACGCAATATTTGAGTCATCAATATAAAAAAAAAAAAACAATTTTATTCAGCATTTTTTTTTAATTGTATTCAATAAAATTTGGTACCGAAATATCAAAATGATAAAGGATAAAATCGTCAGATAACAAGGTTTGATTTATTTTATAACTGGGAATCCTTTTGTCACCTTTTGTTTTGCTGCCACGACTTTTTTACTGCCCCTTTTATATAAGTTGAAGGGATAAGATTAGTGCGATTGCCACTCTTCTAAAAATATAAGATACAAAATAGTAGGTATTTTTGAAATCCTAGGATTATTAATACCTCCTATAGACAAATAAATAAAATCAAGTTTTTGTTTGTGTCTACAAAATATTCGCTATTTTGAATATTATGTAGACAAACTTTTTTTTTTATATTCTTTTTTTCCCGGGTAAAAACGTAAAAAATCCCTTTTCTATACATTTGTTTTTAAGAACGGGTCAACGTTTCGCATATAAAGAAATATTCGCAATACAGATGTAGAAAAAAATATTATTATTGGAAACATTTATGGAAGATTTTCTAGGGACATTGAGTATGTATGTAGGTATCTTGGGGAATATTTTGGCTACAAAATTGATCGGTTTTATCAAAAAGAAATGCCTACAGTGCGATAGGATGGAAATGAGACCAAACAAAACAATAAGGTGCTTGCAGAGGATAGTTGAAATGTAGAAGGATTAACGGCAACATAATATTATTTTACAAATCGCGAATCGAGAAGCATAACAACAAGATGGCGGCCAGCGCGGACAGTTGTTGCGCGGAATACCGGAATAAATTCCCCACTTTGGTTTAGAGCTGAACGCTGATCGCCAAGTGCGTTGAAGACGAAGCTCGCGCAGCTACCTGTCGCGTGAGCGCAAACCCGATCGTCGATAGGAGTGAAAGAGATAGACACAAATTCGGAGAGAGCGTACCAAAATAAAAAGTCACGAGGTGAAGGTGGAACATAGAACCGCGGGCTGTCGAACGGAAGACAAGAGACCAGCTGTGTACCAAATGACTTGAATAGTATTGTCAAGAAATCTGTCAATATTATTATGTCAATCGTCCTAAAAAGTAGTTTAAAGTCAATTGACAGTCGGCGTCGAGTATTGATTCGCTGCCCGAAGAATTACCGACGTGCTCATGCTTCCGCCAATATAATTGTTGGTACTAACTGCTGGATTTCTTGTGTGGTATTCAAAAAATGTCGGCATTTGACAAGATTGTGACAGACTGTCAACAACTGGGTAATGAAAAAGCTTTGTTGGATATAGCAAGTATGTGGTGTAGCCGTATACCACATACCTACTAACACAAATTAAATATAGGTTAAGTGATAAACATCATTCATAAAACAATATGATCAATTTTGAGTAAAATACGAAAATAATAAATTATAAGTAAGCAACTTCACAAAAAAATATGTCCATGAAAAAAATTAAAAAAAGTATTTTTACTCATACTAATATTATATATATATCTAATAAAGAGTGCCCCTACATCTAAGAAAAACAATAAAAAATGCAAATATTAAAAATGAAATGATATAAACGCACCTATTGATTCCGAACAAGAGATTCCAGAAGTAGAAGAATGATAAAGAAGATTCACCATAGAGCGAAACGAGCGCTCCGCCTCGCAGTTGTTTTAAAACTGATACTAGCAGAAAGAGAGAGAAGAAAATGGCCGTCGCGATCATAGCGACACGTCCCGTGGACAAAATGCGAACTAACTGTACAGTGTACTCAACGCTTAGAGAACATAACGGCACGGTCTGAAAGGCGGCCGTACATGTGAAACAGAGATAGCTAAATTGTGACACTACAAGCGTGCGCGAGACAAAATATCCAACGTGACGTATATTTAATAGAGAACCCTGTCGCATACATTACTCTATGGCATTAGTACCACGCGAGGTAGGTACAAATCAAGCGGGGTCACGTTTTGTCAGTATACTCTCATTCTCTTGCGTTCTACTTTGTCTTGTATGAAATGTAACAAACAGAAGATCCAGTGGAGCTATAATTTTATAGGTATAATAATTAATGCCTAATAATAACTGAATTGCCGTTTATATATTAAATGCGAAAATTAAAAGTAAATAGTAATAAAACCGTTTCCTGTTTATAATATTTTTTATTTTGTAAGCCATACCTATTGGCTGACGTCATACTGTCATTGTACAGTGAAAAATTTCATACATAATTTCACCTTCACCTTTGAAATATTATTTAATTTTTAATCTTTTACGGTCTTTGTTTCAGAGACCTCGTTTTGACCACACCGTCATATTAATTGGCTAAATGAAAGACGGTCGAAATTTGTAGATAAATGTTCATAAAGTTATTGAGATCATGCGACGTTGCCACTTTTACACCCGCTAGTCTGGTGTCGTGGCCTGCTCGGCTCGCCCGAGTGCGACCCGAGAATTGCCGAGTAAAATCGAAGCGTCGTCAATCATACAACATTTACAGAACATCACAAAAATAGACATTAGTTAACTGTTAAAAAATCTAGGCTTTCAATAATCTGAAAGAACATCAATTATATAATACTTATACTAACTTCTTAATTCAAATAATATTTCAGGTGAAGAAACTAAGATCAACAATCACTAATTAGATAGATATTACGTATAAATAAGTAGGTAGAGAAACACAAACCAGTTTATCATGATCCTCGCAGTCCTCGCTGTGAAGAGAAATATCGACCAGGAACCATAGATTTAATAAGGTGCATCTTGGATTCTAATCTACACCCAGATAGTCTTACATTAGTATAACCTACGCAAAATGGCATGGTATTACGTAAACATTGCATCATAAATATATTAGGTACTATCTGTCAAATATCCTTTAGAAGAAGAAGTAAGCGTATTCCATAGTATAATACGATCCACGACAAAAAAAAACCTTTGGATATTTTTTTTAGGAATTTTTATTAGGGAACATAATAACTACTTCCCTTCACTACATTACACCTAACCGATGAACCTTTAATACTATAATACATACCAGTATAAAATGACTTCTAATAAAATAATTTAATTCCATGTTCATACAAACGGATTATTTTTACTCAATACACGTCGACGTTGACGCTACTCATCTCTACGAATGATAACGCTAACGGTATGTTTGGTATAACGTTATACAACGCGGGGTTAGTTTAACAACGAAAATTTAACCGCTAGGTTTTGGAGCAATGGATAAGGTATAATATTTTATTTTGGTAAGAGCAAACAAGATACATCAGCTAATAGTCACGGAGTCCGAAAGGGGCAACTTCTTAATCGAAGAATTAATACTATACAAGAAGAACGTCTGTTTATTTTCATTATTTATTTATTTATAAGATGCAGTGTTTTTATCATGGGACTTTTATAAAAAATCTCATGTAGGTAGGTAGACACACATTAATTATTCAAAAATAAATCAAAATTAGACAATGAATGTCATTAAGAGGTTAGAAACCAGTGATAGAACGGGCAAATGAATAGAGGGCCGAGAACAAGTATGCCTCAGACTATTCTGACACGTAGATTAGACAGCAAAATGGCGGATGACATTATACAACGCGAACACAAACTTGTTTACAAATTTAATAAACATTTAGGTATATAAAACGATATGTAATTTAAGGTACAGGTACCTACGTGATTGTCAAATGGGTAAGATATTTTGATTGTTGATGGATGGATGATAAACAAAACATTTTCTTATCATACAGGTACATTGTTAATATTTGATCTGATTTGACCATTCATATTCTTTGCAGGATCAAGGAATCAACTTCTGACAAAGTCAATCTAGAAATGGCACGGTAAGTAAGTACCAATATATCCCATAGTGATGATAATACTATATTTTCTTGCATGTTTTTATAATCATGAGATTTTCTCCAATCATAAATAGGAGGAAGGTGATATTATTTTAGATAACGCAGAAGTTTGGCAACAATGCAATATCATGCAAAATTAATTTATGATGATTTCTTTGCCTTGCCACACACACAATCTAACTACGTATTCACACAAAGGCTGAGAGGCAAAAAGGTAAGTAACCATTATTGCCCTCGGATAAATTTCAGGGCA
>DWPG01000229.1:0-10533 GCA_018251495.1 Autochton cellus | reverse complement strand
GACATAAATTCCATCAGTCAAATGGACCATCAAAAGTTGGACACGATCAGTACCCATTCAATTGAATCTCAAGAGGATGTAAAAAATAATATAGTATTAGAGTCTAGGAGAAAAAGAGGCCGACCTCGTAAAGTAAGGAAGATTGACGCAAGTGCCGAATCTCATAAAGAAGACAAATCTGTAGTTAATGTAATTAACGTGTTTCATAATAATAATGATCCCCCCAATGTATCACCGGATTCAGGAATTTTATCGAATCATAATTCACCTACCCATTCGCCGTTACGACGACATGAAATAGATGAAACTCATAATAGATTAAATAGAAGATCAGTTCAAAAGGAAAATAATACAATGGAAAGGAAAAGTATGCGTTCCAAATCAAAAAGTAGAAGTAGAATTCATATCAGATCTGATTCGAGTGATTGCGATTTTCAGAAGAAGAGAATAGAAAATGAAATTAAACAAATTAAAACTGAAGCACCGTCACCTGTTCCTCTAAAACAAGAACAAAATAAATTTGAAAAAGCCAAGAAGAATGACCATAAATTAGATATTGCTGCATTAGACAGAATGTTGTATGCCACTGACAGGGTATTGTATCCTCCACGAAAAAAAGTAGGTAGAAAACCTCAAGCTAAAACGAAAAATGCTAAAACTGCACCAAAAACATTGAAAGATAAAAATCAATATGATTCTGCTGATACTGACGATGATTCTCTACAACCTAATAGATTAGTCTTGTCCGGAGTCTATGCGAAGAGAAAAGAAGTCAATAGCAAGCTAGCTAACTTGCCAAAAAGAAATAATAAAACTTCTACAAGTGTCTGGCGGGATAATCAGAGTGAAAATGAGGCAGCTGAAAACGATCCTCTAGATCCGACGTGGAAGCAAATCGACCTTAATCCTAAATATAAAGACATTCTTTCTGGATACAAAAGTGATCACGAATTTAAACCATACAGGAGTTGTAGTAGATTGATTGAATCAGGATATAAAAGCGACTATGGTTGCAGGTCCGGATATAAAAGTGATTGTTATCGATCTGGTTATAAAAGTCAATCTGGTTACAAGAGCGACAAATCAGGTTATAAAACAGATTACAGTGTAAGGAGCACGAGAAGAAGAACTCGTAAATTCAAGAAAACAAGATCAGTGAGAGACAGGTCGTATTATAAAAATCAGAAACATTTTGTCTCTGATCAAGAAATATTATTGTTAACAAATAAAACATTTAGCAGTTTAACATTAGGCCACAGTTCAAGTGAGTCGGAATGTGAAACATACCTGCGCAAACCAAATGCTAGTCCTAAATACGTCAGTGTGTGCACTAAATATCCATTGCCTTCGAAATATGACTATGCATTTTCCAAGATGAATCAGAAACATATACTGCGTCTGAATTCCTCTGATCCATTCGCGCCTGGCCCCGTTTTTAGTGGGCTACAGCGACCCGTTACCACCTATAATATATTTAAAGTGAGTCACAATAACAACAATACGTTGCTGAAATCACCAACAAAAGCCAGTTACATTGGAAGTCCTTTGCCAGCTTTAAAACCTGTGTTTTCTCATAAGTTTGGAATATCACCAATTTGTACGGTTGCTAAGTTATCGAGCGCGAAAAAGGACGATTTTTTAAAACATTTTCCAAGAACATTGTCACCAAGAAGCCGCAAATCGAAATCTGGAACGAATTTCTCTTCTAGTGCAAAAAAAGAAAGTCCTTCAAAGCCACTTCCAAGTATTTTTGAACAAGCTAAGAATAGTTATGTTCCGAATAAATCTTTATCGAGAAATGTTTTCCTCAATTTCAAAAAACCTCATATTAAACCTTCATTTCACATAAAGAAACACAGGAGAACTGTGGTTTTAGCACCGCCTAAAATAAACTTAAATAAAACGGAAAGACCGTCCCGTATCACCATAAAGAAAGAAGAAAGTAAACATCACAGGCATAGGAGTAAACGGAGACATCGTTCGAGGTCAGTTTCAAGGTGTCGAGATACCTACACAAATCGGAATAGTGCTGATTCAGGTGATCAGAAATTTTCTCAAGATATGGATAATCTTATTTCAAGTTTTATTAAGCTTTGTCAAATAGCACCTAAGTTCATTTCAAATGTTACGCAAACCCAACAAAAAGTTTTAGATAAAGTGCCTTCAGAACCTGCTCCAACAAAGGTAGTCAAAAGAATGTCAAAGAAACGTAAGACGTCAGACAATCAAGAAATTGTTACACCAACTTCTAAAAGAAGACATAAGAAACTGCAGACAGAATCTCAAAATAAAGGTGGAAAAGAAACAAATGAGCATAAACTTCCACTTAAAAAAAGACATTATCATATAAACTCCTCAACAAGTAATTCATTAAGTTTAAGTTTGGTTACTTCTGAGTTTGATGAAAATTCAAAGAATAATACAAGTCCTGATAAGTTTTTGTGCACTGAAACTAATTGTATGGGTGACATGCAAAAAAGTGGTGAATCTCCTAAAAGCAAAACCATTCAAGATAAGACTAAAAAAGGTGCTGAAAATTCAAAGAATGCAACTCCACCACACAGTCATGAATCAAAAACTTTGAATTGTTTAAAGGTCAATGGGAGTATGATGGAAGATATTTCAATCAAAGAGAATGAGGTAAATTCTGAGGTTCATAAAGCTACTGTGTCGGTTTCCATAAATACAACCGAAGATGATTTATCTATACAAAAACCTGCTGCGGGGAATTCCGATTTATCCAAAAAAATATACGAAACATCTGAAAAAATAAAAGCCATGCATAAAATGGTTCATGATTTGGAAAAATGCGCACCTAAGTCTAATGAGGGCAGAGCAGAAACATCGAGATCAGAGTCCCATAGAATATCATCACCCAGATCCGAAACAAAATCATCGCCAATGAGACAGTCAGCACCTATTGTAACGCCTAAGAAACGCCATCGATTAGAAGCTGATAAGGTCGCGTCTAGTTTAGACCAAGTTGTGCAATCGTTATCAAAAAAGTTATCGGAAGATAAAGTTGTAAATACAAGTAACAATAAAGACGCAAATCAAAACAATTCCAAGGAAGATGTAACAGAGTCTGAGAAGGTTAACTCCGATTCATCGGCTAACGAAAGTACAGTCATGACAAATAACAATAATACAGTCGATCCATTAAAAAGTATGTCTGCACGTTCTTTGTATAAAAGTTCTATACCACCTGCTCAAAAGTCTGAAATAATGACTCGGAAGAAGAATAGACTGGAAGGGTTAACAAGTAATTTAGTTTCTAAAATAAATCCCAGTGCAGCTACTAAGGTTTTAGACACCTTATTGAATAATAATATACGTAAATCAATAGAATCGAGAATTCTAGAAAAAGAGAAAAGTAATTTAGATAGTCCAAGTAGAATAACCGAAGAAAGAAATAAATCAAAGGAGACCACGCAAATGAGTACTAGAGCAACAGTAATTAAATCCCCAGTTTCTAAAGGAAAAGTAATAGATATTAAAAAATCAAAAGGGTCTGAACCTACCGTTGAACAAAGTATAGTTGTAAATGTGGACAAACCAACGGGAATATTTGAACCTTCTATCGATTTAGAGGATCAAATACCTAAATCATCGATATGTGTGACCAATATATTGAATGATTCAAATAAAATGAAAGCAAAATCTAAAGGAACGGACAAAAATTCTCTGTTGACACGTATAGATGCAGAATCTGACATTCCGTTAGCATTAATTTCTGAAACACCCGATCCCATTATCAGACCTAAACGAGGTGAATCGATAGCAGCTGTTATATCAGATAAAATTCAAGAAACAACTAGTGGACATAACTTACGGCAACAGAAAAGAAATCTAAACAACGAAAACGAAGAAGCTAACGATAAGAAGAAAAAGAAACTATGTAATAGCATTTTAAGGGAAAGTAAACTAGTTTTACCTACTAAGGTGTTAGTGCCCAAAATTCAGGCAGAAAAGCTGGCTATTGAGCTACCGAAGAAAGCGAGTATACCATCAAAAAAGGTTGACTCAAATGATTCTGATAACAAAACAGATGCGAGCAAAAAGAAAACTAGAAGACGCAAAGCTATAAACAGAACTGGGTTTCCTAGCATAAAGAGAAAGAAGAAGAAAACTGAACAGAATAGTCAGAATTTCAATCTCTCTGATAGTCATGTGACATCTGAGGATAATGATAACTCTGCATTTGAAAGAGTGCCAAAAGATGGAGAAGCGATGAGCAGCTTCTTAGAACGGACATTTAATAACAAGAAACCTGAGCTTAAAGTTGTATTGAACAAAGAGGACTGTCCTAAACAAGGTCGATTAACTGTAGTAGCTCTTGAAAAGTTACAAGGTAAAGAAGTTTCGGCAACTAGTAAAGTTCTCACAAATACTGAGAAGAACACCAATGAAAAGGAAAAGAAAAGTGCATCAATTTTAAGGGCGCCAGCGCTACAATTAAAGCCTAGTAAAACTGATAAAGATTTAAGGAATCATGTCAACAAATGGGAAGTTTTAAGCGAAACTGACAGTATTCCTTCCTTAGCTAGTTCAGTAAACAATGATCCAGAGGATAGCATTCCATTAAGTTTACTCAATTTGAAAAATAGCAAACCTACCACACAACTGGATAACCTTGAAAGATTAAAACGTAAAACAAGGGCCATGTCACCTTCGCATGAAATAGAGGAAATATTCTCAAAACGGAAGATCATTGACAAAGGTACAACTAAAGTTGGTCTAAGACCGAAATCAAGTTTAGCTGTCCTATACCCAAGTGAAAGACGGCTCACGAGAAGTTCAGATAACACCATCGAGGATGGTAAAAATAAGAACAAGAAAACCGATAACAAGAAACCTACGCCCGAAATAGTAATTGAGAAAGCAACAAAACCAGTGAGTGTGTCCGTAAGAAGAAAGTCTAGATCATTCCAGACTAACAAGAGAGTTCGAGAAGTCCATTCGAGTTCTCGTGAAAGTTCACTAGACACTGTTGTATGTCGCAAGGTGATATCAAAATCGCGTGAGCCCTCTACTGATACGATCCTCGATCATGATGAAAACGATCCATTGCCACTGAACGAAAAGGAAATTGATTTTGAAAAGAGTATTGATGTGCTCTCTAAAACTATTATATGTAAGAAACGAGTTGCTTCCTCTCGGGACGACAGTCCTGCAAGCAGCGTCGATAACAGAGAAAAACCAGTAGTGTCGAAGAGAAATCCTCGATTAAGAAAGAAGTTCTTGGTTGCGGGATTATTTTCAGACTACTACAAGGAAGAGTATGTATTGTTTTTTTCTTTAATAAAGAATTAGTCAACGAGTATGGTGTCCGTCTAATGATAAGTGGCTACTGTCGCCAATAGCCGTCTGTAATTAACTCTAAAGGGTTGGCGTACTAGTTGAGTTCGGCCTCATGAAGATGCCGGTCGATCTCGTGTGAACGCCTCATATAAATGTTTTCTTTCTTTACTATATCCGTCAAACCAGAACACAGCAGCGCCTAACATATTAAGAAACAGTAAATAGGTTTGGCGAGCCAAGCACCACCTTAAAAATGTATATTATAGTAGTATTTTTTAACACGGACTTGGTTAGTCTATCGTAGTACCGCGAACGGATACGGTCACTGCGACTAAAATCTCATTAAGTCATATGTAATTTCGCTTGTAAAATGCATATTATGGGACAAAATATTCCTGCTTGATCCACTTACGAAAGAACATAAGCATATTATATACAAGTTAATGTTATATAGTAGAAAATTGATCTTATGTTTGTAAGTAATAACGAAATATCTTTTCTTTCAGTCCAAAACCAGAGGGAAAAGGGAAGAACATTGTGACACAAACAGAGTTTCCGCCGGGGTTGTTAGCGCCGCCGCCCTACTGCGAGCGCTGGGTCCGTCGCAGGTTGCAACACTTCACTCTACCTTACGACATCTGGTGGCAGCAACATTATAATCAACCGGTTCCTTCGTGGAATTACAAGAAGATACGAACAAGTGAATATACTTATTTATAGTATTACATTATACCTTATGAACGCTAATCGATTTTTGCTTTGTTAGTTCTATATTAGAGATCTTGTTATATCATAGGAATAATTTCGGAAACTCTGACACTCTTTATTTTATACTTTAAGTCTATTCGTAATAGACATCTAAATTACTCGTTTTTATGTGTGTAGGTTCCAATCAACCATAATAGTTCCTGTAAAACTTACTCCGATGGTTACGCTGCATTTATTACTATTTTTATTTAAAATGTGTATATTTTTTATTAACTTAAACTGATCAATATACAGGGTGGACACTATAATACGACAATAGATTTAACCACATGTACCTATCGATCTCCCAAGCCTCCAAACAAATTTTCAATCAAATGTCTTAACTTTAGGCACAGGAATTTTTATTTCATTGTTAACAATTTAAAAAAAAATCAATGTTTAGTGTTTTTTAATTATTACAACATGTTCCAAGAAAAGAGTAGGACTTGTGTTTTCATTTATTGTCGTATAAAGGTGTTCACCTTGTATAAAAGTAACAAACGAGCATGCAGACCACTTGATGTTCGTGTTCGTACGTGCGTACGCGGCTTTAGGTTGTTCGTGTTTTGTACGCATCAATCAAAATTATTGTATGTATGTTTTCTTTTGTTAAATTATGGAACGTAAAACACTGTAATTTTAAAATTGCATTAAAATAGTTAAAGCCTTTCACAAAAACTGACTATAAGAATTGTTATCTTATAAATTTAAGTCACAAATACTGAAGAAAATTCTTATAAAAGCGTACAAAAATTATATTTTGGATATTGTCTTTTTTCAGAGAACATTGGCTCCATCGAATGTTAGTACCGATGTCACTCACCCGCGTCACCGCTGAGATGTACGAAGAGCAAAGCTTCTTGCGGAAAAGAGGTCTCCTTACATTCCTGAGGCAGATATTAGAACCATTGGACGAGTTTGATATCGTTTTGGAAAACTCTCTTACTCAAGGCATATAATCGTATTTTTTTTATTTTGATATTATTTACATCTTTAATGTATCTCGCATGAGGATATTCCGGGATATTATAGTAGAGGTTTTTATTTTTTTTATTACATATATTTAAAAAGACTATGCGCAATTGACAATACTTACGCTTTGATGCTTATTGAAGCAGTAAGTTTGTTAATAAACAATTAGAGATTGCCAGTGCTATCTAAGTGATCAATTGAGATTAAAAAAATAAATTTTACGATGTTGCGTCTACATGATAATATCAACATGACTGATATTAATGAATTTGTTTTCTCGATATGAAATAGACATACTGTCTGATATTATGTAGACAAACTAAAGCACCTTATTTACAATAGTAACTATACCGCTTATTAGAACTGATAAACGATATTATGTGAAAATCGACGTTACTTCAGTCGGAAATCCATTACATTTGTACACCACTTGAATCATATATTGTGGTTTTTAGCACAGGGTTTCTCAAAGTATGGTACCCGTACCCCTGGGGGTACCTATTACTTACGCTGTACGCGACAAATTTTACCTAATTTTGGCTACCTACCTTAGTTAAGCTAACTCGCGTTTGCAACGCGCATGATAGTGAAATGTAAGAAAAATGACACCTAAAATATACGCAATTTGCAATATAAAATATAAGTCTATCCGACTTATTATTAATATTACTTAATATTATTATTCACATCATTAATAAACATAACACATCAATTACTCTTTGTATCCTATTTTTAAGCATCCTATTTTTTTTATGAAATAGTGTAAAGTGGAACTTTAAGTTTGAGAAACCCTGGCTTAGCATAACCGTATTATTGCGTGATGTTGCGTAAAGTTATTATACTCTTCCTGTTACACTTTAACTTGAACTTATGTATTTGGAAAAGTCTTTGTCACTACCTTCCTTTGTTAGTTAGTCATAATTTGGTGTTGCCATAACTGTAAAATAAATTAAAATATTTTTCATACATCTATACATAAATGAATAAACTTAAATTGGAGCGATCGGCTCTGGTAATGATAAAATGAATTTACATTGTTTATGCACTATGTTGAAACTCTTTTTTTGTGTTTTGGGTTTGAAAAAACATAAATGATCATCATCATTGCACATCGCAAAAATTATGATCATAATTTCGACATTTAATTGAGCGGGGAAAATATTTTCTAAAAATTAGTAGGTAAACTAACAAATAGCATGAGGTATCTACGTCACTTAATTTTTAAGTTTAGTTAGCATAATCCAAAACGATCTATCGATTCTTGTCACATTGTAAATCTTGTGACGTCAAGTTTTATAGTTTGCATAGTGACGTAATAATTCATATATGACCTGATATGCTATTTGCTATATTGATATAATACTCAGTTTTAGCATAACGTTTTATTGTTAATTAAATGTAGATTGTATCTTTTTTATAATATTCAGGGTCAATTCTTATATTTACACTTATTAAGTTTCGTTTGTGGTTGTTATATTTTTGTTAACTTGCCAGATTTATCCAAAGATTTTTTGTAGAGCAGCCTTGTTTTTTGAACTTTATCACGTATTTTAATGTTATGGTTAGGTGAACGAAGCAGGTATTTTATATTGATTTTTAGTTTTAGGTGGTTAAGGCAAAAGCAATGTCATTGTCGAAAACTCGAAACATATTGTATTGTAACTTTAAAGGTGGTAGAACTCTTTGTGGTTCGACTCCGGCGGCACCGCCGCCACACTTATTTCTGCCTAATAACAGCAGTGTTAAGTGTTGCTGTGTTATGGTCTGAAGAGTGTGGTAAGAGAGACAGACATACTTATCCGAGGCGTTCCAACTTAGTTTTCAGGGGTAGCAATGCATCTGTGGTCAACCTTAGGTAGGACTTTGATCTTATCTGGGGTTGATTAAAGATGTCCATGGGCGGCAGTAGCCACTTACCATCAGGTGGACCGCGTGCTCGTTTGGTATTTCCATAATATAAAAAATACACTTATAGATTTCCTGCCTTTGATTGATGCAAAATCTCTTGGAAAAAATGTGTTTTTTGTTCATCGCTCATCAGCATTTTTTGTTTGAAATTTACTGTTGAACCTTGTTTAAAACCTGTCGATAAGGACTGACATGTAAAAAATACTATTGCAGAGATTTCTTTGCTTTTTGTACCTATAAGATATCATAGACAAAGTATCGAACAAGTGGGCAAATAAACTCCTGATAGTTGTTTATTTGCTGAGTCATCGTAGTATCACGCGGAGAATTGCACACTGATTCGTTTATATTACAGGGCTGTGCTTCGACTGTTGTGTCGCCACTACTCCTTAGTAGTTTACCAGTGATATAAATATGTTGTATGCTGTTAAGAGGCATAAGGCAGTATAGGAGCCTGTCACATCCCTAATCGACCTCAAGTAGGTCCTGACTTATGTACATGGCGGGAGTGACCACTTGATATCAGATAGAGGTACTCACAGCCACTTGTTGGTAAGTATACTGTCTATTTGTTTACTTTGCCGATGATGTAATATGATCATATGAACATTATATAAATTCAAACCAATAAAATTTTCGTTAGACCGTTTGTTCCGGATTTGTCAGAACATACCTACAATAATTGGCTATATGAAGTTATGTTATAAAGCAGGTATTCTCTCACAAAACCTTAAACACGTAGGTAAAAAAAATATTGGTAGTATCTATATACACACATATATATATATATAACTTTCGGGATATTGTATATTAAGCTTTCGCAATTTGATTATTTTTTTAAATTAAATAATACGCACAAATGTTAACATGCTTCCATAGAGCATTTTTTTTTCGCTTTAGCACAAATAGATGTTTTTATTAAACGTAAGAAACGGCCCAATGTTATCAAAGTTATTCTTCTATAAAATTTAATGTCTTTCTTACGCAAGTCCACACGACGCGGGAGTTTTGGCGTAAAATTAACATCGTGGTAAAGATTTCGATGACTTTATTGTGTTTACAAATAAATAATGGTAAAGGTCTGCGATATTTATCAAGTGCACACATGTTTATTAAACCGTGTTCGAAATGCACGAAGTGCATGTTACAAAAACTTATCAACGATGACCGATAAATACCCAGATATATAGGTTGGAGTGAAAAAAGTTTATGAGGTAGGTACTCCAAAATAATTAAAGAGTCGAACGACTTGCAGTACGATGCTCTGCATTATGTACATACTTTAAAATAAAACGTATGTGATATGAATATGTGTGGCGTGAAACTTTATAGTCAAAGATTTCGCGTTGTGTGGACTTATTTTCTTCATTTTTTTTTTGGATTAATTACAAAATAACAGGTGCGCTTACTCGTTAGAAATTGATTTATAGCTTCTAAGATAACGTTCCTTTTGCAATTAATTATAATGAGGCTTATTTACGTTTTGCTTTAATAATATTATTTTAGTGCAACCAAAGTATAATCGATATAAACATAGTTTTAAATTTATTTTTTGGACAATATTTTAAG
This sequence comes from Autochton cellus, assembly GCA_018251495.1. Taxonomy (NCBI): domain Eukaryota; kingdom Metazoa; phylum Arthropoda; class Insecta; order Lepidoptera; family Hesperiidae; genus Autochton; species Autochton cellus. Next base: position 36 of record DWPG01000229.1, on the reverse strand, counting down.
AAGATATCTTACTGCTGGTCAGTTTTTATCTTACTA
>DWPG01000228.1:0-10536 GCA_018251495.1 Autochton cellus | reverse complement strand
AAACATATTAAAAGTATGTATATATATGTATAAGCTTAAAAAATGTATCTGAATATTACATTAAAACCATTGCACCAATATTACTTTAAAACCATTCGGCCTTCCAAACGTCTAAGAAGAATTATCTCAAATCGTCTCTACAATGTACGGTGTGCCTTAAATCTAATGTTACAATCAAACGTGTTTGGTCGCACGTAGGCACTCTCCATGAGTGCACGAATTATAAAACATAATAGCATAGCCCCGCGTTGTCACCTGCTTTAAAAATAATGTAACATGCCTTACCAAAATAGCATTTTTCAAAGAGGCCTGATAGTAACTGACATTAGCGTCGGCAACAGCAGCGCGTAAGGCGCGCGCGGTACCAAGGGTTTTATTTTGTGCCGTGGAACCCTACTTCTTTTTCTTAAAATAAAATTCTAGCCTAGCCTAAGTTACTCCTTGTAACATTAGCTATCCGTAGTGAAATTTCTATCATAATCGGTCCAGTCGTTTCGAAGCTTTACCGGAACAAACATAAAGATAGGCAGAAAAAAAAAAAATGTTTTTTTTTGTTATAAATTTGTTATTCTGACATTACAAGGTCGCGCGCGGGCGCTGCTTGTAGCTTGACGCGTCGATCTATTTTTTTAGATCCCTTATCGCTTTCAACGGCTCGCTTCTCGAATACCCACGTGCGACTTGTTTACAATGTAAATCGCTTGCTATTTAATAATGAATAGTAACGAGGCCTCTGGTTCTATGCAAACCGTAGCCGGGGAGGGAAGTGTTATGGAACTTAGCGAGAGTGAGATGACGAGAAGTATTGAATATATCGATCAGTTATGCAGTATGGAGAATATCAATGATGCGCAGACTAGACGGGTGGGAAAAAGAAACCGGGAGATGGAACAGGAGGAGGAGTGGAAAACAGTAGTACCAAGGGCAAAAAAATATGGGCGTACAGAAATAACGGAGGGAGAAAAAATTATTCCGGAGTTTAAAATCGAAGTTAGCCTGACGTGTTCTGAGAAACTACCTAAACAATTTGGATTGGCAAAAATGTTGAGAGATGATAATATCAAAAACGTCATAAAAGTTAAGTACATTAACGCATTTAAGGTCCTAATACATTTTAGTGACGAGGAAAGTGCCGAAACTATTTTACAGTCTAAAAAATTTACGGAAAATGGCTATAAATGCCAAAAGACTTTAGAAATTAACCAATCTTATGGTGTTATAAGGGATGTTGATTTACACTTAAATGAAGAAGAAATTTTGCAAGGTCTTCATAGTTCCACCACAATTTTGGCAGTTAAGAGATTAAAACGCAAGAACACTAACGATGGTCATTGGGAGTTAAGCGAATCTGTTAGAATATGTTTTAAAGGATCCTCTCTTCCTTCACACGTGTACATATATGATACACGAACGAATGTTACCCCATATATTTTTCCGGTCACGCAATGCTCCCGTTGTTGGCGATTTGGACATTCGTTAAGATTATGTCCGTCATTAAAAACTATATGTCCTAAGTGTACAAAAAGCCATGCCAACTGTGAAACTACACAATTTAAGTGTAATAACTGTACTGGAAAACATATGGCTATGGCAAAAATTCGTCCAGCATACATTAAAGATAAACGATTAAGAGAATTGATGGCAGAGTTTAATTGTTCGTACAAAAAAGCTATTACCTTATATGTTCCACCATCCCCTCGGGAAGTAGATATGTCGCAAGATCTGCCACTTCCAGCAACTACATATATATCTTCACCAGAACAGCCACAATTAAATACAATACCGGACATATATACAGCTCCCACTTATGCACGTGTAACGAAGAATGCCCAGGAAAGCTCCAAGAAGAGTTCTAAAACTGAAAGGAATAAAAACAAGAAAAAGTCGTCCAAAGAAAAGGAAAAAGAAATATTTGATTGGGGCTCTGAGTTAAGCGAAGGTGATTATAGACTAGAGGAACAACCAAAAGATAGCAGGAACTCCAGAGATAGAGATAAAGTATCTTGGCGGTTATTATTGAAAAAACTTAAAGAAAAAATACTGGAAGAAGGAAACAGTTCGTGGGAAGACAAGATTAAAAGTTGCGTTAAGATAATTGCTGAGGGTCTACTATCATTTGTAATGCAATTTATCGCTGATCAGCCTTGTTGTAATTTCATTAAGCAATTATGGATTACTACATCACACAATCCCGCTTAAATTTATTACAGTGGAATGCTCAAAGCATCCGCCCTAAGCGTTTCGTATTTGAGGTTCTATTAAATCAGGAAAAGATACATATTGCTATAATTAGTGAGACTTGGCTGAATACAAACAGTGAATTTCGTATAAATGGATACAATATATTTAGACGAGATCGACCTGATGGCTTTGGTGGGGTAGCAATTTTAACTCATAAGTCAGTAAAAGCGCAACAGCACAATATCGAGCTACCTAACTCGCAAATTGAAGTCGTTCACGTGAAAATATCAAACTGTGATCACTTAGAAAACATAATTTCTGTCTACTGTCCGCCTTCTGTAAGGACTACTATAAGGGACTGGGATAAAATTTTTACACTAGCAAGCAGGAAAACACTTATTTCAGGGGATTTTAATGCACATCATACAAGCTGGTCCACAAAGATTGATGCACGGGGTGATCAAATATTTGAGTCCATTTTAGAGAACAATTTTGTTTCATTAAATAATACAGCACATACGAGGATTAAAATAGTAAATAGTACAACCCAAAAGTCATCCCCCGACTTATCTCTGGCTTCAGTTGATATAGCCTTACAATTTGAATGGATGGTGTTAAATGAAAATCTAGGAAGTGATCATCTAATGATTAAAATCAAAACCAACATTGATATAATTAGTAGCCACAAAAAGAAACGTAATTTTAAGAAAGCAGACTGGATAAAATATCATTCTAATATAGAAAGACAGATGTCTAATTATAATTTATCGAATAATCTTCAATTTGCTTATAATGAATTTATCAATGTAATAAATAAAGCTGCAGATGAAGCCATTCCATATATAAAATTTTGTGAGAATCCCCTTCGTCAGAAGGAATTTAAACCTAGACCATATTGGAATCAGGATATATCAAAATGTGTTGCAGAGAGACGTAAGGCACTTGCAGCATTCAGGAAGAACCCTACTCCGGATAACTTGAGTGTATTATTACATAAACTTAAAGTATCTCAGACAGCTATTCGAAGAGGTAAGTCAACATCGTGGCAAAAATTTTGCAGCAGTATGGATAGTGATTCATCCTCAAGCGAAATGTGGGCTAAAATGAGATGGCTCAAAGGATATAAATCAACCCCGAACTATATTAATTCTGAGACAGCTGAATCTCTATTGTGTAGTCTTGCGCCTGATTATGCGTCACCATCTCCGCCTAGTTTTTTTAGTAAAAATCTTTGTTTATCAACACCTATTACGATTGAAGAGCTTACAAATTCTATTAAAGAGTCGGACACCTCTCCGGGTATTGATAATATTTCATATTCAATGATTAAATATTTGCCTACATCTGCTAAACAGACATTAGTCACTTTATACAATAGGTTCTTATACTCAAGTTTTGTTCCGAGGCAGTGGAAAGATATTAAAATTGTTCCTGTGCCGAAACCTGATACCAATAATTGTACGATGTCAAGTATCAGACCTATCGCTCTGTTATCTTGTCCATGCAAGATATTTCATACAATTATTACTCGTAGATTAGAATGGTATTTAGAAAATAATGGTAATTTTTCGGAAGAAGTGGTAGGTTTTAGAAGATCTAGGTCTTGCATGGACAATCTAACTAGGCTTGTATCACGGATTCAAGCCGCCTATAGTAAGGGACATGCTACAGTTGGCTGCTTTATTGATATTAACTCCGCATATAATAATGTAAATATCACTAGTCTATTAACTACGTTGGATAGTCTTGGTGCAGGGACTACAATATGCAAATATCTTTGGGAGTTCTTACACTTACGACGCTTAAATATCGAAATAAATAGTACAAAGGTTTTTAGTAGAACTACAGGAATCGGTATAGCTCAGGGAGATCCCTTGTCGCCTTTATTATTTAACGTGGCCACAATTAATATATGTAAAAATTTACCTGAAATATTTATATCTCAATATGCGGATGATTTTGTACTATATGTAAGTCGTGAAAACATATATGATACCGTTACTATTATTCAGAATGCTTTAAATAGTTTTAACGTTATGGTAAAAGACATAGGATTAGACATTTCTCACAGGAAGAGTAAAGTGTGTGTATTTACTAGAAGTTATACAAGAAATTTAAGTAGATATAATGTGTCTTTGAAGATTAATGAGTGTAGAATAGAACAAGTAGATAGTGTCAAGTATTTGGGGATGTGGTTCGATAGGAGCTTGAGATGGGGTAAACATATCAATGAAATACGAGATAAAACTTGTAAGTTCCTAAATATCCTAAAAGTGCTTGCAGGCTCAAAATGGGGTGTACACCCTAAACATTTAAGGAGGTTGTACATCGCTGTTATACGTAGTAGATTAGATTATGGAAGCTTTTTAATTGACAATAGTGTGAAAAGTAACTTGTATAAGCTTGACAAAGTACAAAATCAGGCAATGAGAGTTGTGGGTGGATTCTTAAAATCTTCCCCGATACACGTTATGGAAAGTGAATTGTGTCTGCAACCGCTTTACATTCGTCGGAGATTTCTTGCTGCAAAGTTTTGGCTCAGATCTAGGTCATTCCTTGATAATGTTACAATTTGCGTTTTAGAAGAACTCAATAGGTTATGTCAAGAAGAATTTTGGGTTAGGAAAAAGTTACCCCTACTAATAGAAACTCATAGGATATTTTGTAATAGTCGTATTAATTCGTATGCTAAATTACCACTTTACTCTTTGAAGAAATGGATTAGTTATTATGATTTGTCAGCAAACATTAAAGTCATAGTTGATAGTCTTCCATCTGCAGTGAAATTTATTAATACAACAGACTTGTTTACAAAGTGCTCAGAGTATATTTATACCAAGTATCATTCATTTTATAAAATTTATTCAGATGGATCCAAGGATGAAGATGGATGTGGTGCTGCTTTTTACGATCCGCAGATTGATATCAATTCAAAATTTAAAATCAGCACTAATTTGTCTATAATGCATTGTGAATTAATTGCCATATCTGAGGCATTATCGTACGCGGCATCTTTGGATTGTGACAAAGTTGTAATTTTGTCAGACTCCAAGAGTGCTTTATTACATTTGGCTCGGCTTCCCTCGAATTTTCGAGGAGTTCCGTTAGCCTATAACATCCTTGAGTCCATCAGTATGCTTGATGATTTAGATCGGAAGGTAATTTTACAGTGGATACCCTCACATGTTGGTATCAGGGGTAACGAGGAAGCTGATCGCGCGGCGAGACAAGCGGTAAGCGACGGCATTTCCTATAATTGTTTACCACTTTACAGTGATGTACTATGTGATACTAAAGCAAAATGTAGACAGCTATGGCATGAGTATTTTGACAAGAGATCCCTCACTAAAGGTATTTGGTATAAAACTATCCAAAGTCAGCCTCCTCGATACCCCTGGTTTGATAAACAGCATACCAGTAGGAAAGATATTATATCATTGTTAAGGCTTCGCTCCGGACACATTCCATCAAGCAAGTTTAAATTTATGATGGGTTTGACTGAGTCACCAAATTGTCCAGAGTGTGATACAGAAGACGATATCCTCCACGTGTTGACGGAATGTGTTCGTAATGAAGCACTCAGACAAGAGGCAAGATCATTATATCAAAATTTTAATGTCGGCATTTGTAATAGCATACTGGCTTTCCCATTGTCTGAGGAAGCCAAAATGCTTATCAGGTTATATTTAAGAGTAATAACAAAGTAAGTTTAATATGTAATAAGTTTTTTTGGGGGGTGACATAGTCACTGCGTGACAAAATCTCCTTTTCTCAATAAAGATTAAAAAAAAAAAAAAAATCTCACGTGGATATGTCATCAGTTTTTCCCGCACTAATCGGTATTGGAGTGTGGTGATTAAAGCCTGCCTTATTGCTCCTAGGGTACCTGTCAGACATTAAAAGGATTACAGCCAGCCAGCCGACCAAAAATATTTTTACCTTTTACCAACACACAGCTACAACTAAACAAATACTTGCAAACACCGGTAATTGGTTTTGTAGGTATTTATTTGGTTGTAGCTGCGTAAAAGAAACTAAAAATGACGTCACAACGGATAAAACGATATTCTATCGGTGTCTGTTTTCCTTCTAGTTAAATAAATGGTTTAGATCTCATTTCGTTTCTTTTACCGGTAATAAAATTGATTATGGCTCTTGGTACGGTAATCGGTAATGGTTTGGTAATACAATGTAGCTGTTCTCAGGTAAAGAAGTAAATATAATAGTAGCGAAGGCTCGCTGCTACACTGTTTGTAGGTATTTACTTGGTTGTAGCTGCGTGCTACAACCTTTTATCTCCAGCCAACTGCTGCTACATTTGCTCAGTGAACATTTAATTTTTTATTAAACAACTGTTTTATGTGTTGCAGATTTAATTAAACCAATTTGCCTACCGCTTAGCGAGGAAATAAGAAAAAATAGCTTCGTGGATTATCGTCCGTTTGTAGCTGGTTGGGGTAGAACTAAGTACCGTAAGTAACGCTATTAAATATCCAAATTGTTGACCTTGAGAAGAGTTCCCAAAACACTGGCGAAGAGACTGATCGAGTGCACCAAAGGACAGGCGCTTTCTTCGGGAAATAGCCTAGCTTATCAGAGAATTAGCCTCGCTATTCAACGAAGTAATCTAAGAAATTATTTTATAAATGGGCTATAGTTGTTAAAACTATAAGGGCAAGTCGCAACACCATACTAAGAATTGTAGTGGAGGATTGTGGAGCCTTAATGTGGCGTAGTTTTGTGCGAAGGACAGTCAAGCCATAGCCCTAGCCGCGTAAATGAAATCTGTGCGAATATTATTATTTAATCGAATGAATTCAATTTATTGATATTGAATTTATTGAATGTTGAATTTATTGAATGTTATTGAATGAATTAAAATAAATAATAGATAATTTCTACTAACAATAGATATATGACTCTCCTACTCTCCTACACTCCCGAGGGCTATGATCGCCTTATATTTAAGTCAGCTGACAACCACACCCTACCACCGAAACGAAAGAACTGCTTTACGATAGAAATAGGTCTGGCGGTGTTATCGAAGCATATTGGTTCGACCACCTTTTTATAATACGGAAGTAGCAAACGAGTATACAGTCCATCTGATCATAAGTGGCCACTGCCGCCCATGTACCTGTAATCAACCCCAGATAAGATCAAAGTCTTACCTGAGGTTGGTCACAAACGCGTTGCTACCCCTGAGGACTAAGTTGAAACGCTTCGGATTAGTATGTCTCCCTTACCCTTCAAACCAGAACATAGCAACGCTTAACACTGCTGTTATCAGGCAGAAATAGGTGTGGCGGGTTTCTACCGGAGTTCCACAAAGAGGTTCTGCCTCCACAAAAAGATAGTTAAAGTCTAAAAACCTTTACTTTCAGAGGGCCCACAGGCGACCCGTCTCCAAGTATTACAATTACCGGTGGTGATAGAGGAGGTTTGCCGCAATGCGTACGAGTCCCTAAAGGTCCTCATTATTGATGAGAGGGTGATATGCGCGGGAGGACAAGGGGGGGTCGATGCTTGTAACGGGGACAGTGGGGGACCTCTTATGCAGCCTATTGTGAGTTTTATAGCATACCCGTAAAGCCTCTTCATATGCATGTAGGCGACTATAAGATTAACATCAACCCTTTATTATATGGGGGATAATAATACCACTGCAGAGCACGTATTTCTCTCAGAGGAGCTTAGGCCATAGTCCACCGCGCTGGTCAAGTGCGAAGTAGTAAACTTTTAGTTTTTTTTATAGGACTGAAGTAGCAAACTGCAGCATCTGATGGTAAGTGGCCACTGCCGTGCATGGACATCTGTAATCAACCCCAGATAAGATCAACGTCCTACCTAAGGTTACCACAGATGTGTAGCTACCCCTGAGGACTAAGTTGGGATGCTTCGGATAAGTATGTCTCCCTTACCACAGCCTTCAAACCATAACATAGTAACACTTAACACTGTTAAGGCAGAAACGGGCGGAAGTGCCGGATTCGAGCCACAAATGGTTCTACAACCTTCGTGACATGTTTACCAAGTCGTGTAAATATGTCATGAAGCCATTGACTTTTATATTACTGCGTAAAGATCCGGCAAATGAACGCTACTAATGACCCAAGCGCGTTGGCCCTAAAATATTAATTTTAGGGCCAACGCCACTCAGTCGCCCGGCGCGTGAATCGTGAGCGGACGTGTGATTGATTGATTGATTACTTAACAAAAATGCCAAATTGTGCTACAGAAGGGTGCAAAAATTATAGTACAAAAGTTAAAAAGACACATGGGATATAGTACCAACGGTATATAAGCTTACATTATATTATTTTGTAGTTTAACGATGAAATAATTGCATTATAGAGCGATATAATTTTAGCACATAACGACACTAATGACAGCACGCCACTACATCGAGTGCGTTGTCGCCACGGTTGGCGCCTTGACAACACGCTAGTTATCGCCATGACCAACTAGATGGCGCTGTTTTTTTTCTTGTATTAAGAACTTGTGTCAAATGTTTTGATGGGCCTATCCTTCCTTTTGAAATCATTGACGTATGCAGTAGGGTAAGCGAAAAATTGCGTAAAAATAAATGTCATTTACATATATAATGTTTTAGTAGAATACCATTCAACAACCAATATGTTACCTTATTCAAAAATAAATAAATTGATTGATTGATTGATTGATTGATTGAAAATAATAAGTAGTAGTAAGTAGTTGTTTAAAATGTAATAAATTGTTTTTCCTTTCATTTATTTTTTACACATGTACATGTTCTTACTGTCCAGTATATTTTAAAGACGAGCCATTAAATTTAGATTTTTCTTGTGAAATGCAGTCTGAAAATAAATTTGGTTTTATATTTACGTAATACTCAAACAGAATTCATTTACTTTAAAAGCAACAGTACAAAACTATGTGTCCTCAAAAATTAATAATAATTTTCTGATATTGTCTTTTATATGATTATTTTTAACGGCATATTTATTCTTATATAAATGTCACATTAACTTATCTAGTCATGAAACAAGTATGCCAAACATAGTCAAAAATATAATAATAATTATATTTTTTAATACCCGTGTACATAAAAATTAAAAATGTGTTATTTTCTGATTGTTGTTGAAAATATGTTGCTAACATTTAATGCAGTTGTATTTAAAATTCAGTATTATTGTGCCCACTGCTCTTATGTATCTATTTCATGTATATTATGTACAAAATTAATTATGAACATTCATAAAATAAATTAATTGGGGATACTCAATGGTAAGCAGTATTAATGGTTCGTTATCCAGGCAATACCAATGCGGAATTATTATATTTGTCTTATGTATATTATGTAGTAATAATATAAAAGTATATTTGTTCTTAAATTGCCGACGGCTTAAAGTGTAATTACCTATTCGAAAATGGGAGAGTACGTTGGTTTCTGAAACACAGTGTTTAGAAACTCAAGGACCACAGGCTTCAAATTTGTGAAATGTACTTACTTTTTTTTGTGTCAATAAACTTTTTATTATTAAATAAATGTGCAAAGTTAAAATGTCAAATTTCAGAAGAGAAGATATCCTGCCTATATTTTATAAATAGTGTTTTTTAATAATGCCGAACGTCCCGTTTTCAGTTTAAGCTTGTATTTATATGTCCAATTCTTGACATGATGTTTCCATATGAAAAATGCTCTGAGCACCTTTGCTCTTTAGGCTGACGACTTTAACTTCTCGGCTTAGCTAAATATTCAGTATGGAAGTTTACAATTTTGATAAAAATCATCCAAAAAAAACTGTATGATTTTTAATGAGAGAAAATAAAGGCCTTAAACTATGACTGTGACATAATCATTACGTTCCGATTATCGCCCGCAACGTCCTCGACCGCTAAATTTATATGTATATCATATAAATAAAAGCGCTGTATATCAAATGTCAAAAAAGTCAAAGCCTACATTGACCCACCAATATTAGATGGATGAAGTATGCGCTACGCGATCGCCAACAGTAACCTCATCTATGATGTTTAACGAAGTGAGCGTTAAAATTGTTTTGGGCTTTGTCTGGAGCGCACCCAGAGTAATAGAGCTTCCACACCAATACAATAAAATTACTTAAACAATTTTATTTGACTACATTGGCAACATAATTGTTTGATGTGAGCGTAAATTAAGCCCAATCCAATATTAATCTGCCTCTCGTTGGCAATTCAATCGACAATCAAATTGGCTGATCAATTCAGTTTGTGCGGAAGCCTCTTAATACGAGGAGTGCAGGAATTTTCATTTGGAGGAATACAACTGTCTGTGTAAAGCTTGGAGGAATGACAATATATGGAGAAGTAATATGTCAAATTTGAGTGAAA
>DWPG01000227.1:0-10540 GCA_018251495.1 Autochton cellus | reverse complement strand
TGGTGCCGCCGGAGTCGAACAACAAAGAGTTCTACCACCTTCAAACTAAAATGAATGCATACACTATAATCATTTAATTTATGTTATTTGTTTCGTGTCCTATAATCAGGCGTATACAGCTACCTAAATAGGAGGAGATTTATTAAAACGCACTCATTGTTTTAAATCAAACTAATAATAGTTAATTAATTAAACTTTATAATGAAAACACCAAAGAAGTTATCTTATTTGCATCATTTTTAACTTGCCTATCGTTATCAGGAAACTAAACTTCTTGCTCATATCCGTTGTCCATAAAATATAAAAGTTGTTATATGTGTTAATATCCAGATATTTGTATATCAGTATGTAGCTATTTATATCCCTACAGTGTCCGCCGGTGGATGCTGTGCCGTGTACAAAATGCATCCCCCGCGAGCCCGGACAGATCGATCGAGCGAGCCGGATTGGATGTCGCGTTCGCGATAAAATTAAATAGTTTTCAACTGAATGCCTATCAGCTCCATAAAAATGTTATGCAATGTACCTATTTACCTACTGATTATATTTGAGTCGGCTTACGCAAATGCAATACTTGTTCTAGTGCAGCGTTTTTTATTATTTATAATTTGTTAAATACAAAAGAAAAAGTTCTTAAAAATCCTGTATCAGATAAACAGATGATGTGAAAAAGGCATCTGAAAGCCGTTAGATTGCAAGTTTTCAGAATGGTGCTGGTTAGAGCAGACTTACTATAATAAAAAAAAATATACGCGACGAATAGATAACCTCTTTCCTTTGGGAAGTCGGTTAAAAATAATGTAGGTTCCGTATAAATTATAATTTATACATTAAAAATTAATTATATCTTCCTAAATGTAAGCTAGGGAAACTTTTAAGTTTTGTATCCGTGATCCTGACGTAGGTCTTATGATAAATACCGTTGAGTTTAGCTGAAAAGAGTCCGACATAATCTCCTCGTCGCCTCCGCAACTGTGAATTATCCAAATTTACAAGATTTCGTCAAGTAGGTAACTATATAAAAGATGTATCTATTTGTAAGCCTTTATTTTCAAAGAATAAACATAGAATAGTACGTACTTCATAGTACGAAGTATAGTATGAAAATATGAATACGGCTTTGAACATTATTTTTATTATGGTTATTAATTTTTGTGTGGGTTTCGTTTTGATGAAATATCTCATAATTAATAGGGGATTTTTAGTATGTATTCCTTGTTTTTAGTAATAAACTGTAAGTAAAGCAAATAGACATCTATAAACAACTCATATAATGGATGTTATCTGGGGTCGGTCACGGAACTAAGTGTTAATGTATAAAGGGGGTATAGGTAGATATATGCGAGCCAGGCCGCCCGCACTCTCATACAAATATCAATTCTACTCTTAATAAAATGTTATAGGTTAATCACAACAGGTAGAGCATTAACCCGCTTCGCTAGCACACAATGTTTGTTATTCCTTTTCCCTTCAAGGTTATTTTTTATAAAAATAAGTTTACCGTCCGCATCTCGAAACGAAGTCATTGACTCTGCACAAAACCTCGGCATAACCCGATACCTACTTATTGTGAACTTGCCAGTTACGTTGTGAGTTAAAATGTGCTGCTTTGTTATCGTTTGTGTATAATATTTTATCTATTTTCGTGGTACACCGAGATTTACTATTTACGTAGCAAAAAGTATCCTATATAGGATACTTCTATGTCACTTCAAAACGTGTTTTAGGTATCGAGGTATTTATACTATTTATACAGATTTAAAAACCAGTTTGTGTTTATGTAATGTATCGTGCATATTATGTAACATAGGCTATTAGAATTGGCATTTATATAGAAAATAATACATGGTTAATTTTTTGACTTGCATTATATTACTGTTTATTACTACAAATTGCTACAAAATCGTTATACTGACAACAATACACGTCTAATATTTATGCATGCACGTATTTGTAGTCGGTAGCACATAACCTTCGTCGTAATAATTTAATTAAACTACGCAGTTAAATAATCCGATTACTTACATCAGTGTAACTAAGGGTCATCGCATAGAACGACTCGGCAACAACTGCTTAAAGGCGTCGAAATAAGCGAGCAAGGTGAAGCGGTAACAGGTCTAGAGTATCTACTTCGATTTAGAACTATAATGAAAACGATTCAAAGCTCATATTACAATGGTTTGCTACAACGTAATCGATTTGGTGTTGAGTCGTTGTTATGCGAGATGGTCTTATCTTAAAGCAGCGTGCTTAATCTTATAGCGTATATGATATGGTCAACTTAGGCAGCGGTTACTATTGTCGCTATAAGTTATATTATATTGCCTAAGTTTGCTCTAAAAGATAAACTTTCGCTTATTAATAGTGTAGTGAACTGTAGTGTACCAGTGAAACAGTTGTGTGACGAAATTGATAATAATAACCGGTCGGTCGGTTGACCTCGCGAGATCTGCATTTTGTACACGGCCCGGCAGCGACACCAGCACATAAACATAAACGGTATACAGGAAATCAATACTGCCGCACAGTTACCAACTTATATCTGTCTGTAGTAATAATAAATGATCTCATATTACAATGTGAGATGTGTGTGTGAGGTTTCTAATTCTACCTGATTTTTTGTAGCACATCTGTGTGTGATGTTTGGTCGGATAGTGCGTCTGTAGTCAGCTGTCTTGGTATCAAAAAAATATTTAAAGAGGTCCAAAATTGATAATTTTTTGACTTGTCCAAGAAGGATCAGGTGAGTTGTTTTAGTAAGTTTTACTGTAGGAAACTAAACTACAATAATTAGTATTTTATTGTAATGTATAAGCGAAGAAGCCTGCGACCCATATAATGGTTAATGGTCACAACCGCTTATTTATATCAGTTGAACTAAGTTTGGACGACTTATTAATATTAATGCATTCCTCAAACTACAACGCACCATCTTTAAAATTATAACGCTGTTTTAAGACAACCGGCCCAAGGAACCGCACACCACCACGCCACAATCGAACAACAAAGAGTTCTGCCATCTTTAGAATTATCAATTGTTCTGTTGTTTTACTTCGAAATGTATTTTTTCGAATCAACGCCTACCTTGGTGATCTAGCAAACTTTGTTGTTATACTATATTTGACGTAAATGTAACCAAAATACATGAGAAAAAATGCCAAAAAAACATTTCAATATCATCCTAATTTATAGTTTATACTTTTATGTCAATATGAATATCATTAATTGCATAATTTACATAATTATCTTTATCTCTCTTTATCTGATACAATATCAACTTGCACCAATATAGCAAAATTGTAATTGCATTCCTCATGCATATACCTAAATATCTCACAAACAATCTGCTTGTTGTTGCCTATCTTATCTGGGTCATAGATACCTCGACACTTCGGAAATAAAAATATGCCATCAGCAACAAAGTGGCCTATATCTGACGAGATGAGTTATTTAACTTTAAAGCAACGTCCACCTATAAATCTATTTGCAGAAAATGTAAAGCAGCCGTGCAGGAACTGGAGACATAATGGGAATATACTTATTTTGAATTTGCATTTCATTTCGGCGAATACACCACCATTAATTACACCATTCTACAAATTACACTTCAATGTTTTTGCGGCGAAAAAGCATTCCAAGACCGTTTCCGAAAATAGAGCATGCCAAATACTTCACCGCTTTTGGAGTGCTCACAACTGCAGCCTAGGCATACACTTACGACCCAATCCGAGTTCGTACATCAAACGATATAGTATGAATAGCTATTAAATTGATATTAGCGTTTTTTGTTTGACATGCGGCGATTCTCTCGTAATTATCATTATTACAAGCGCGCACAATGAGTTTATTCTATTGGCCTACATACGCACTTGCGTAACGGCCCTAGACTTGAACTCAATCTTTCAACCGCTGACACGCTTCCGATGGATACGTCCTACTGTAATACTTTTAATGCGATATAATAATAAAACAAAATGGTATATTTGAAACATTGTAGGTAGTTACTGGTAATGAGGTCGCGATCAATGGTCGCTATGTAAATGGAAATTTAGAACATTACGTGCGTTTAAATGCCTGGCGTGCGAGGAAACTGCTTACTTCACTTGCCGGAATACTGATAGCTTAATAAACAAAAAACTTAACTCAGATAAGGGCTAATGGCATGGCGGAGGATAACATAAAATGAAAAAGTTGAAAAAATATTTTTAAACGTGCTAAATATTGAAGGTAAATGAAACTTATCTGCTACGTAACATGTGCGACTTATTAGTGATTATATTTAATCACTTTGTTTTGCACACCTTAGACGCGAAAGCCGGAGAGGGTGTGCTCTGATTCCGGTCGAAAACGTTTTTAACTACGGAGATGTTTTTAACTACTTCTCTTATTACATTCTTAAAATTTCAAAAACATGGTACCTATATGTACGTACTTATAACATGTTTTCTGATACTAAAACCATTTAGAACAGTTTTCATTTATCTTAAGCGAACGGTTCGCGAGTAGTATCTAGCGGTTAATTTCCCGAGTGCCATCGTTTTGTATTCAGCGTTAATCCGAGTAAAGGCTGCGGAGTGGTCGTGGTCGGCGAACGCGCAACGCCACCTTACGCAAGAGGTGCGGGGAACTGTCACGAAACCTTTCGGCTCCATGTTGGCGGTGTGGTTACGACACCATAGCTTTCTACTCGACACCAACCGAAAGCTTAGCTTACAGTTTTTGAGGTGCCTAAATTCGTTTTGGCAATGTCAATGTCTTTCTGAGCCGTTCTATCACAACCAATTGAAGCACCTTGAATTTGTCACACGGCAGCGTTATAATTTGTTAGTACGACCCGTTAACTTTGGTTTAGGTTCATTCGTTCGTTTCCGGGTTTTAAAACTATTTTGTTTTTATTTATATTCTTATGTGATTGTGAGTTGTAATTTGGCAGGTCTTTTTCTAATTTCAATGTATTCATTGTCATTTTACACCGGAGTTTTAAATTAGTAAGTTTTTTGAAACCACGTACACTAATATAAAAAGAGCTTTCATTTAATCCCAAAAATGTTTGGTTATTTATGCATGCGATCCGTCGTAATTGCAATGGCTGCTCTCGGCGCCGCGACGCTCCCTTCAATCCCTATAACTACATCTACTGTGCATATTGTACATTATATCAGGTTAGCAGATAAGAGACACCCTTTTGCTCCCCGTTCCGCTAGCACTTTATGTCTCTCGTGTTCATTGTTCTCTCAACGGATATTTTTGTATCGTATTTAGGTCAACTGAGGTATAAGTACCTTATCTCTAGCTACGTTTACTCGTTTTAGAACCTTAACAAAGAGACTGGTACTTATATTATAAATCAAATGAGAAAAAATCATTGAAACTTACTTCAGTTTAAGTGATTAAATATAGCTATATATTTTGTTGACCTTTAGAATTTTAACTTTAATGGACGTATTGATAAAACCTCGTAAGATTTTAACAAAGCGCAGTTAGGTTTAAATTCAACATAACTGGTGTACAGTTGCGGCGTTGCTTATTAAAACAGACAAACAAAAGCGGGGTCGAGGGTCATACCCTTCCATTTCGCAGTTTCCCTTATCTACACGGCTGTCACAGTATGTACACGTATAACTACGAATGGCTGTCAACTTTTCAATCGCCCCCACTTCCCCTTCATCAGTACGTTTCGTTTCGACGTAGATTCAACATTGGTATTTAGAAATAGCGTAACAATAGAATTTATTTGGTCAGACCATTGACCAAGGTCACCGAAGTCATTTCCGTAACAGGAGGACTGATCACGCTGCTTGAAGTTCAAGCCATCGAATAAAGATTTGAGTCTGATCTGATCTAGACTTGGGCTAGCCAATCGATCACTGCATGGTGCATGCATACTGGATGATATCGACTTTGGGCCGAAGACTGTTCGTTGTCGGGTCGACGATAGTGCATTAGGTACTGTATGCATAAATCGATTCCATTCAACGAGTTGGACCTATTTCGGTCGCGTGCGGCCAGACCAGCCGGTCGCCGCTCGTGGCGTCTCGCTTCTGCCCGTGTGCCGCGATATCGGCTCACCGCTTTGTAAGTTTATAAATCTTGCGCTTAGTAGGTACGTAATCATCTGTCGATTGATGTCTTACTCTTCCTATAGGTTTGTTTATGTTTCTAATAATAATACGGATAAGTGTTAACGCCATTCTATCAAGACTTTTTGAATCAACATATGTAAAGTGACTTTGTAGTGATACGTTATTTATTTTTCAATATAGGTACGTGTATTGCTATCAATAAGTATTTTTGGTAAAGCTCATTTCATGAGAGCATTTTATTAAAGAAGAAAATGATATACGGGTACTATAACCTCCCGAAGTACCATTTAAGTTTAATCGGCTAAGAGCGAATCATTTACGCTTTACGCATTACATTACTGCTTTGTTCCTAGAATTGAGACTTGTGATTCCTATAACGCAGCGTTGCATGGCGTGTAATACGATTCGGCCTTGCACGAGTAGTCTGAGGGGAAACTGGTTTATTAGCGACAAACGGCACCGTTTTATTTCTCGACTAGTGCGTCCCTGGCATGCTTGGACGAAAATATGTGCCAATTCTGTTTGCGAATTCTAATTAAACCCTATTTGATACTGTGAAACTGTTGTCACCGTTTTTCGAAATGCATCGGTGAGGTTGAGGCCCATTTTAAACTTTTAAACTACAGCAAAGTTCAACCACAATAAAATTGATAATGAAATCCCGCAATGTGGTAATGGAATTTGGGAATATGACTTGCCTTTTTCTTCTGTGTAATAATACATTTAAGGGTACTTTCTATCTTCCGTCGATATAACATTTTAAACGCCCTCCCTAATTTATTAAACCTACTTTACAAAGGTTAGAACTCGGATGTCAGAAATTATTTACTGAAATATTTCAAGATTAAGAAATCAGGCTATGTTTTTGATCAGCAAAATTCTTCTGTAGACTGAGTCCGTCGATTGATTTGGTCTATTATAAATTTATCATCATACAGATTCATTGATCATGTCGTCTAAAATACTCGTATCATCATCTAGAATTCTGGACATATGTATTTTTGGCATTTTATTGATCATATGTATGATCACGCCACAAGGATTTGTAGCAAATCTGTAATTGACTTCAGATAAAACCCTTGTTCTATATAAAATTAGTTGCAGATGTCCATCAGCAGCAATGACTGTAGGTGGACTGCATGCCCGTTTGCTACCTCATTCTTATTAAAAATAATTAAATCGGTCTATGATCGGATCGATATGATAGGATCGGATCTATTCTATTGTGGCGACTACCCGCAACTCGTCAACAAATGGCGCTTCGATGTGGTGACTACCCCCAAGAAATGGCATTTCCTGCATCACGCTATCAAAGCATTCTTAACATCTTGAATATATACAAGTTCCGAATTGAAACTGTCGGAGCACGGCCGCTCCCCAGGCATGATCACCTAGCCTGGCGGGAGATCTCCCTTTGCCAAACTATGTAGGTATTTAGTAATATATGAATAGTTTCCTAATTTGCATCAATTTGAACACGCCTGTAGCATATTGCAGTGAGTAATGACTGATCTATATTTATGCTTCAGTGCAATTCTAATTTATTTATACCATCATATTTATAGACTACCAGTCATATAACTACTATGAAACGTGGCATGTATGTGGTCACAATTAGGGCAGCTACTCCTCTTTAATAACTAATGTACATTAATATTCTACTTTAACTCTAAACAACAATGCTTTTGTATTGTTTATTGTGCTTCTCAAAACTATATAAATACATTATTTGAATTATGATAGTCGTAAAACCACTGCTCGATTTCGAAATTAGGTTTACGAGTTTACGTGGTCGAGTTCAATTTTTGTTTTAATGAACTGAATACCGCTTAAAAGTTTCAAAAGATTCATTTTATAACTTTCTTTTTAGAAATTATAATTGATATACCTACCTAATAAAGTACATGTTGGTTACATAATTTGGTGTATAAAAATCGAAATATTTTACATTTTCATGCCTGTTTGGTGCCTTTTAATTAATCTAATTACAGCATCATCGCTTGAATATCAAAAAAATTTTTGTGGAAAGGGAAATTATTATGTAATCTCGAAATCCAGATATCCTCTTGGCAGTTATTAAGATGAGCGCGGTGCACATAGCTCTAATATGAAGAAAACCTAGATAAAATATCGCTTAATGGCCTAACTTCCGTTTAGTAGAAACAAATTGGACCGATCTGATTGCCAGATGATAAACATGTTAATTCAAAGAACAATATATTGTATGCTTATTGTTGCAATCTTAACTCATTTAATAACACTAACACAGTGTATTGAACTAATTTCGATATCGATGAGAATCGTTCTTTCAGCGACACTAGTTGCAATCAAATCCGCACACTTGTTGTAAACTTTTTTTTTTTTAAATTTTGTTATTCATTAATTATCATAATTTAGTGAGGTATTGTTATTACCTTTGCACCGACTCAACGTACCTACCTATTGGATTTGCTTTTCGATTATAACGAGCGTCCACGGGTGCTGCCTCGTGTCTTATCACGTGCACGAAATTTTAAATGTTACGTAAGAGCTCAAGATATAAAACGGAATAAAAGGGGAGTAATTCAAGTAATGTAATCGCTGTATTATTCTGAATTTTTACGTAAACCTCCCTTCGAATTCGGTTACCAAAATAAAACCGCTTTAGTCATACCTACTAAAATAAAATAAGTTTTCAGGTTTCGTTAAGTATTGTCAATTCAGTTATTTTTTAATAATCTATAAAGACCATTTGATTTTATTTCATATAGATTTAAACAATAAACATCGCCTGGGACATATTGCGATGTTTTTAATGCGCGAAAAAAATACCTAGATGTGTGATGTGGAATTGTCGATCGGGATTTTGCAACAAAAATGAACCTTTATTGCCTAAGATTTAATCTGTTTCGATAATTAATTTGCAAGGGGCGTCGAAGGGTCGACATGGAGGTCGTTGAACCTGTAGGGATCCGGACGAGTTGCGTGCGTTTCGGCGGCGGCGCGCTGCAGTGGGCCGGTCGTTGACTCCCCCTCGATGCAACTTGTGTGAAACGCTGATTGATTTTGTTGTACCCTCTCTGACAGGCCAGACAGATGTAAAAAAAATACACCCCACTGCTCAATTTTAAAGTTGACATGCTTTTTGTTTGGATTCAAAACAAGCAAATAAGCCTAAAATATCTTAGGAATAAATTCGGTTTCAGGAGATTAAGGATTGTGATAAGTAACGCCCCATACCTTCATTTTAGACTAATATGAACCCTACGTTGTCCTACGTCTAAGCTAGATTAAGTGTACAGTCTGAATCTCTGGATAAATGTGGGTGGGACAGACCTTTACGAGCGTTAAAATAACACTTTTCTTTTATTTAAAAAAAAAAACAAAAATAAAAACAGGAAGAGAATCCGAAATTCCTCATCCATTATCCATCCACATCTATCCATTTCTTTATCATTAGACTTGTTTTTTATCTTAATGACTTAATGCTTCTTAATCTGAATTCTGCGACATAGTTTCACGTTGACTTATGAAAAGAACTCGCACCAAATGAGATCATTCGATTCGTAAATTGAGGAAGTGCCTTCAAATGTAGCATGATCAATGGCAGGCCAACAGTGGCACGGTGTCCAGGCGTACTGTCGAGGCAAGCGGAATTCGCACGTGCTGCAGACAACCAGGTTGTCGACCGCCGGCCTTGAGGCTCAGCCCCTCCAGCACCGATTACCAATTCCACACACACCAAACAGCACCTAAGTGTATAACACCAAAAGCCTATATTCCCATGTCACGACCAAAACTAAACTGGATAAAATCTATCCCTTTTCGTTTGTTACTAACAACAATTTTTTTTTACCCAGCTGTCGCGATTTAACCGACATGTCTGATAATACACGAATATGTATAAAACTAACCATGAATAAATAATACAAAGCTAGTTCACGCAGCCGAGCTATTTTGGACGAGGTCTATTTGTGAGTATCCCACACTGGGCGACGAACGGAGACTTTGTAAAAGGCTTAAAACATCTTACACCGTTGTATAAAGTGTCAGTTAGCCGCATCTGTTTGTTTGTTGGGCGATAATTGTACGAACGCAGAGATTATCCGATCTTCGTACGGTTTCCTCCCTTGCTGTAACATCTAACTGGTTTAAGTTCTATTTTCGTCCTTCACTCAAATATGCTTACATGAACTTTATACTGTGTAAACTGAATGAAGAACCGGATATTTGATTTCATCATTCGTAGTGAACTTAAAAGTAAAAGCTGAGATGAACGTAAATACGTGTTTTGAAGGTGGTAGAACTCTTTGTGGTTGGTTCGACTTTGGTGGCACCACCGCCACGCCTATTTCTGCCTAATAACAGTAGTGTTTAGCGCTGCTGTGTTCTGGTTTGAAAGGTGTGGTAAGGGAGACATACTTATCCGAAGCGTTCCAACTTAGTCCTCAGGGGTAGCAACGCATCTGTGGTCAACC
>DWPG01000226.1:0-10542 GCA_018251495.1 Autochton cellus | reverse complement strand
CAACATCTACCCTTGTTATGTAGACCTCTTTGTGGTTCGACTCCGGCGGCACTACCGCCACACCTATTTCTGCCCAGTAACAGCAGTGTTAAGTGCTACTGTGTAGTTTGAAGGTTGTAAGGGAGACATACTTATCCGATGCGTTCCATCTTAGTCCTCAGGGGTAGTAACGCATTTGTGGCCAACCTCAGGTAAGACTTGGTTAGGTAAGACTTATCTTTGGTTGATAACAATTGTCCATGGGCGGCAGTGATCACTTACCATCAGGTGGACTGCGTGCTCGTTTGCTACTTCCATATAATAAAAAAATTGCAACAGCAGATTAACGCGCGGGTAGTTGATGTAAGAGGCAAGCGAAGTAAAATTACTTTAATATGATAGGATTTACAAAAATCAAACAGTTATAGATCTTTTACATGGAGTAGATACGTAATAACGCAATCAGTTAACTAAATGGACTTATGTAGCGGCTATTGGTAACAAAATTAGGTTCCGGAGCGTAGTAGGTAGATACCTAGATCCGACATTACCGCGATCAGATGTGACTATGTTACAAATTATGCCCATTGCATTGGCGTTACGTTGCAAAAGCTACTTTGTCGACGGTTTCCCGCCTTCATCATTTGAAATTGGAATGCAGCGTTAAGCGCACTACGGTGATTGGCTCATACAATATTCAGGGCGACCAATCGCAGCGCGGCTGTGTCGCCAGTGCATCAAAAATTCCATCTGAATATACCGCCAGTGTGGCGAGCACTAAAAATGATAACGCCCTAACATGACCATACAATTTGAAATGAAGAATTCATGCAATGCCCCGCTTTACATTTGCTATGTATTTTTATTGAACACACAGAATTGAGCAGGTCCGGTCCATTTTATTTATTGAGCCGATATTTGTACGTTTATGGGGCGATTCTACTAAAACGGTTTTTATTATATGTCCAGAACAGTACCCCTTTGAGAGGGTTGCAGTAAAATATCGAAATAGATGGCATTGACCATTACGTTTGATAAATACGGATATACTGCGAAATAAAAAGCTGGATGGACATTCCACTGTTAAGTTTATTTAACGCGATGCGGACATCCACAAAAACATTTAATGGCGGGCATATCCTATATCCGTTGATATTTACGTTGAGGACCAGTAACTGTTTGGCAATATTAATATAACGGGCAGCTTGGAAATAGCATAAAACTTGATATGTTGATATCATTTTTAGAACTCCCCAGGAAACTTACCGAAACGTCAAGGGAATAACCTCTTTTTTTATAAGAATGTCAAAATTCCATGCTTCATTTGTTTTTTTGCAGTCACTCTCCTAAATACCCTTTAAATACCTATATATTTGGATATTAAAATGAAATATATAAAGCGTTACAAGTGATCATATTCTTACTAGTCGTAATTAGTCTTCGTCTACCTTTACTTAGACTTGAATGTTATAAAACCGTTCTGGAACAAAGATTCAATCGTGACCTTAACCTAATTTAAAACACTATTAGTCCCCCTCAACACGGTACCCTCAATAAACCGGGTCCCCTTTCTTCCTCTAAAGCAGAGGTTCTCAAACTTTATTCGTCGATCGCCCACTTTTAGTATCACTTATATCTAGCATCTCCCAAAGAAAGTTAAAAAAAGTTACTGAAATAGGCTTCTCAAAGGTAATGTCTCTGTGGTCCACATTTGGTCTATTAAGAAAAACGCAATCTAACAATCTCCCCCTAAAAGTCCTCATAATTGCCTTCCCTCACATCCATGTTCTCTGGGTCCTTCACCGCCCCTTCTGTAGACCTTCCGCGCCCGATCTTATTATATGTATGTTACCTAAAAGGTGGTAGACCTCTATGTGGTTCGACTCGGGGGGCCCCACCGCCACACCTATTTCTGCCTTATAACAGCAGTTTTAAGCGCTGCAGTGTTCTGGTCTGAAGGGTGTGGTAAGGGAGACATGCTTATTCCAGGCGTTCCAACTTAGTCCTCAGGAGTAGCAATGCATCTGTGGTCAACCTTAGGTAGGAATTTGATCTTATCAGGGGTTGATTGCAGATTTCTTCGATTCGATTACAGATTAGTCGATTTCTAAGATATCCACGGGAAGAAAGTGAAGGTGGTATTCAAGACTGACACCAGACAGGGTCGAATGACGTTGTTACACTGATCAAAATAATAAAATACGTAGTAGACGTAGCTGCGAGCAAACTTTAAACTGGATCTCGCCTTCAACATATATCGCAGTCCCTCGACTTTCAACAAACTCTTGCGAAATTCACATGAGCATTAAATATTGAAATGCATAACATGACGCATATCTAGTGCCCGAGAAATATGTTGTTCCGATACGAATTTTTGAGATTTATTTTCCGGAACAAAGGGTTGTGTATACTGTTTTGTTCTTGACGCTGGACTAATATCCAGCGTATTGGTTGGCGTTGGTATTTTAGTTTCTCCATAAAATATAAAATTCTAAGAAAGTATATTAGTTATGTACGTACTTAGGTGTCAGATTCAGTACGAAATCTATTCAGAAATAAGACGGTATTCGCTGCAGCTGAACTTCTTTTGAATCTGGTTTTTTCACCTGAAATTCTGTACAATTATACCTCTCGCTAGGATTCACAGAAAGACCAGCACCAAACACCAAAGTCAAAATAGAAATTCAAGTTCATCATATAGTTAGATGATTGCACCACCGGGGATCAAACCCGGTATCATCGCCGCGTAGGCCATTCGTAAGAATTGATTTGTTTCATTCAATTTAATAAAAAATCTTCATTTACGAAAATTGTGTTAACACAAAACCGTTAACATAACGTAAAGATTTATACAAATGTTTTAAACCAATATTCGTTAGGGCACAATAACATTTATAGCAAAATTTTACCAAAATGGCCGTTTTAAGCGATCTTTGTTCAATAGATACAGGCAAGGAACACCGTAACCAATCAACAATCGCTCTAAACTATAGTTTAATCAGCAGCGCTAATTAAATCGTTGTTTCGTGTAAACGCACCGTGAGAATTTTCGAAAATTGGGTGCCGGTTAAAGGCGTAGTTTTTATCTAAAATTCGATTAAAGAGTTACTGGTGTTCTATCTTAGTATTTAGATTTATAGCTGGTAGTAATTTGTATAGTTACATGTGTCCATAAACCATAGTGAAATAAATAAAACATAGCATTTACCACCCATTCACAGCGTTAAGCTAACTACTATATTGGTGGTAAACGGTACTAAAATCATCCGTGGTTTCAGTTGGAATATCTATTTCTGCCTAATCAAGTAAAGGTAAGAGAGATACACTTCCATTAAGCATACCAACTTAGTACTCAGAACAAGCAATGGACCTATATAGGACCTTCGTTTGAGGTAGATTTCAGATGTCCATGGGCGGCAGTGACCACTTACCAGCTAGTTGCACGTTCGTTTACTACTTTGATGTCATAAAAAAACCATGAAAGCTTACCAAAAATGTTATGTTACATAACAATAAAATAACTTGAAAATGTAGGCTTACACGACTTACGAGAACGGCATGGGAACCAAATCATTTAGTGCTAAAGATGTATTGTACAGGTTTCTAAGAATCAAAATTATCTTGTTTCGCAATCTGGTGCCGTATTCACACTTGCACAATGCGATTGCGAAACGTAAACGGTTAGTAGGGTGGCATCAGTGAAGGAACGGAAGCGGACATTACCAATTTAATACTTTAGTAAGAGACGACCCAAATGGTATAATGGTCACTGTGTTTGAATGCACGCTTATCTATATAGACTAGTTAGCAAAGTTATCGAAATTCCACCATAATCATAGATTTTCGAAAACTTTTTATTTAAAGCAATGGGCGCCTTTTACACCAGATATAATAAAGACAAATAGAACACAATTTAGGAGGTAGACTTTTTTTCGCGTATTTGTAGTGGTAGTATATTTTAATACATATTATTGAAAATCAATACAAGCTACTTTAAACGTTAAGTTCAGTCACCCATCCATCCATCTATCAGCTTTTTTAGGTCCACTGCTAGACATAGGTCCTCCTTAATGATGGTTTTTGACAATAGTCATCGCCCCTGGCATATTACATACATACCACACCTATTTCTGCTTAATAACAGCAATGTTAAGCGCTACTGTGTTCTGGTTTCATGGGTGTGGTAAGGAAGACATACTCGTACGTATTGGGAAGGCGTACCAATTTAGTTCTCAGGGGTAGCAACGCATTTGTGGCCAACCTCAGGTGAGACTAGTCTTACCTGGGGTTGATTACGTATGTCCATGAGCGGCAGTGGCCACTTATCATCAGCTGGACTGCAAGCTCATTTGCTACTTCCATGTTATAAAAAAAAAACTTACGGGTATTAGTGACTGAAGTTGGTGTTGGTGTTATATAGGAAGACGCTGTCAACCAGCCTTATTTAGTGAAAAGCACAATAGAGAAAAGAATATTGTAAGCTAACTAAACTGTTTTTATAAAACAGGACAGTCTAAGAAAATGCAGATAAATGGAAAACCTTCATTGATGAAACGTGGGCGCTTCGGTTTTGTGGAGAGATTATCGTGATTTTAACGATTAGGCGGATTGCACATGTTTGTATTGCCTTATTCTTCGAGTATCTGCAGCGTTCAATGTAATTAAATTGTCTATTAGCTAACAACTTCTAACTACCGGGATTCTTACAAGTGTGTTTCAAATATTGCAATGGTGTCCTTATTTCATAAAGCAAATACATAGTCAATACAAAATCTATTCGTAGTACTATTGTACCTACTAGTTCTCAATGATAGTAACACGTTTATAATACTCGTAAGAATACTATTGTGGTTATTACAGTATGGGATTTTATGACGACTACAAACAATACTTAATGCTTTTGCCTAATTCTAAATTCTTTACTAAATAAAAGACGTTAAGGAATAAAGCGTTCACGTTCTAGAATCTTATTAAATAAGGTTTCGCATCGCCTTCTTGGATAAGCTTAAAAGCTCGAGCATTTTCATTACCTACTCGAGCATATTTATGTTACAGTAATAAAGCTGATGCACTATATAAATATACCAGTATTTGCCTTTTCATTTTATCTGATAGCTGATAAAGATAAAGTCCTTTGAAAAATGGACTATTTAAAAACGATCACACGAGTGAAAGTGCGTTAAGAAAACAACTTCTTTAAAAACTATGTTCATTCATAGATATCCTTGCATCCAATATTGTCAAGAAAATTATTCTTCCTTTAGTGCACTTAGGAATACAACGTCATTATAAACTCAGCTTTAAGATTTAATCATCTCCAGTTTCGCCGAGAAATTAATTCCTCCTTCCAACTTAAACTAACACCGGAGAATGGAACCGTGTTTCAAAACCCGTGTACAAAGAATAATGACGCCCACATAAGAATTTGTGAGGCAAAAACAATCCAATGCTAATGCAAGACGCGATTGAACGTACGCAATCCATTACCGGACCACATCCACATTGATGGATAGACCGTATCGTGAGGCCTGGCTATTAATCAGGCCTGGACAGACGTTGACAGTTTGGCAATGGATCTGCTGAGGACGTACACTTTTATGCGGGAAAGTTGTTACTGGAAATTTATAAAGGCAAACGTAACAGAGGGCCTGATAAGCTAATTTTATGCGAACTTTTTGCTCGAAAGATCTTACTATATATAATCGTGAAGTAAGATAGTCGTATTTTATGTTTTGTACAGCGCCATCTATTATCACCTTTTAATAAATTACGCGGGTTCTACTTTTATACAGGTTCCTGGCCATCCAATGCAAGTGCTAACTTCATCGAATATCTTTTTAAGTTTAATTATACCAAATTTTCAGTAGGTTTCAATGATTTTATATAACAATTGTTAATGATTTATTGCAACACTCGGAAATTTGATTCGGAAATTGCATTAAATGTTTAATTTTAATATCATCATACAATTTCTGAATGTATTAAATTTCAATTTGATATGAAAACAACAGCGGCGAGTGCTGCCAACAAAAATAACCGCAATAAAGTAATTATTTATCAACAACTGATTTTATTCTCTTCAATTTTTATTTCCTTCTACAGTTATAAATAAATAGACTCTGTGTTATAATGTTCACAAGTAAATTACATCTGAGTCGGAAGGAGAGATAACATCTTAATAACTTTAAAGATTAATTCAGTATTTTCCATTCAAGATTTTCAACAGATTTAATAACAGAATGAATTCAAATCGAGTTCTAGTCATTAACGTCTCACATCCTACAACAATAGCTATCAGATAATTACTGTGAAGCAGATTCCAATTCTTATCTCATGGCCGTGTTATGGGAGTCGAAAACTGCATCCGAGAAATCGTTTGGAAAAACTTACCTCGTTATTCTCACGGTTTGAGAATGGGCGTTTAATTTCTTGGCGTTTCTCGGTTTTTCACCATAATTCATGATTTCCCGGCCATTCGCAATTCGTTATCTTTTATTACCTGTCGCCTTCCCCCGGTTCGTAGTTAGAACTTATTGGACCTGAAGCCGTTTGTTCTTAGCAATCGACCAGTGATATATTGGGTTTATTTTTCTTAAGGTTGTTAAGTTTAACAAGTGATGTAATTATATATATAACGCTACAAATAATGCTATATACCTTCGTCATCATTCATCAGCTTTACTAGGATACCCCTCGTCGTGAGTGTAAGGAAGACACACGAAGCCAAATACATGAACACTCAGAACCAGTACGGAAATGTAAATTCATCATTTAGATTTTTGCCTGGTCCAGGATCGAACTAAGAACAACCGTCTACCTGTCGCCAACACTAGCCTTATAGTATAGAAATAATTTTATCTTATATTCTACGCCCCCAGTAGCCTTACCACATCTTTACTTGATTATGTATGCCATATTATGCTTATCCTGGTAGGAGGAATAAGAACTTAGAAATATAGGCAGTGTTTATTTTTAGTTGAAAAGAATAAAGATCGTGTCCTAAACCACTTTAACACTCCAGATTTTTCTTTAGTATTCAAAAGTAAATTTTATTGCCTACTTTGAGAAGACATTTCTCGAGCAATATGTCGATTACTAGTAAAATATTAACTTTATTTTTCTTTACAAATTGATGTTGACTAACCTATACCTACATACAAATCTATAGAGTGTAGTCGAAGAGTATTAATGAAAGTAATTTATTGTACGGGATTTGCGATTGGCGGTTTGCGTGGGAGATTTTCGTAACATCTACGGAACTCGCTCTCTCGTAGTTTTGCTGATTAATTATGTGAATAAAGGGATCTCCTTGGAATGCCAGCTTGGCTTTGTAAGATCTGGTTTACGCAGATTAGAGAAGATGGAATACTTAGGCAATCTTGGACTTATTTGTTGACGAACGCTTTGTCATATAATGTGCTTATTCAATTTTTAACAGACTTCTTGAAAAGACAGAAAGTATATTCAATAGTTACGGACACAATTAAAAACTATTACTAATATTTTACCGAAACTAAGAATAGTTTAAATTAAATCTCAACGAGCCATTTATAAAAGAAAAATTCTGAAGTGACCTACCTATGTATTTTTTCGAGAAATTTCTATTTGGAAAGTATTACATATTTCTTGTGGCTGATTCATATAAAATTTTGAAGTGATGTATATTTTCCCAGCCACAACAATGACAACAATTAAAGAGTTGTACCTAAATGTGTGAAATTTGACCTTAATGTAAAAGTAACTTGCGGTACATATAACGGCTTTCTTTCAGTCATCTACGTCTTGTATTGTGCTTTAAACTGATTAACGGGTGACACGCTTATATTCAAGTTTTAATAAAAAAACTAATTTAGCACAGATTTTTTTATGTTAATCGTTTACTTGAAATGAGTTGCAATTGTTCAGTTGTATGTGCAATTTCGTCTAAAGAAATGGTAATCAAGGTACGGTTATTTTCATTAATATACTTTTACCTTTTTTATAACTGTTTCTAGAATCAGATAGGTCAGCTGATTGCCAGTGGATGTTAGTAGCAACGGAGTGGCCAATGCACCGTTTAAAATAGTTTTTTTTTGTATTATTTTTAAAATCCCTATATCATGGAGATTCGATAATACTTCGGGAAGAAGATCATTATGTTGCAAGTACATGTTGAAAAGGAACTCGCGAACTGAAGAAAGTAGGCCTGCCATGAGTTCAGTTTATAGAATGAAGCGACGTTTTTCGGTTTGAAAGGAGTTTTTTTTATAATACAAAAATAGCAAAGGAGCTCGCAGTCCTGATGGTAAGTGGCGACTGCCATGAACATCTGTAATCAACTCCAGATAATATCAGTCTTACCTAAGACCACACATGTATTACTCGTTCTATAGACTAAGTTGGAACGCCTTGGACAAGTATATCGTCCTTACCACACCCTTCAAAGCAGAACACGAGCAGCGTTTAACACTGATGGTAGATTAAGAAAAGGTGGTGTGTACAGGTCAAAAAGTTCCGCAGAACATTTATTGTAAAACAGAGCTCCTATCTTTCATCGGAGGCTTAGGAGTTACGAGTAGATGATCTTTGCGTCGTTGATTTATTACTGTTACTACTGTATTTGATGTGTATGACAGATGCGCACTGCGAGTCAGGGGCGATCTATCAATGGTTACGTATATCCGCGGTGTTTACCGCTTTGAACTTAAATAATGAAGTCTGTTTTAGCAAAGGCTCATTGTTAATCTCGATGAACGTTATTACTGTATTTGATCCGACCCCATCTTTATCCTGATATAAATATATAAACAGAGACCGAAGATCTGAATATAGAATAGCGTTTGATACTTTAACAAAACAATCTTATATCTTGGAGATGTACTAAAGTACTAGAGAAGACATCGCAAACCACTGTTGTATCCCGTTAAAATGCGGTGATTGAGCCGCACTGCACCCAGTCGTTTTTTAGTGAATCTAGTACTGCAGTTTTGAAGGATATGTTATAGCTTTAACTTACAAAAAAAGGAACAGGATTTATGATTCCATTAGCTTCTCTAGTACTTTTATACATTATATCTCAATGTCTAGCTTAGCTAAGATTAAGTTATAAGACCAAAGGGTTGGCGGCTACTTAAGCCTTGTCCAGCAAAGAAACGCCTTGCATTTTCTGAACCATGCCTAACCCGTCAATTTTAGAAAGTTTATTTTATTTATAATAATTATTTTTCATTAATTTTTCCACCCCCTTTTTAACCGACTTCAAAAAAGGAGGAGGTTCTCAATTCGACTGTATTTTTTTATTTCATATAATTATGTACATGATGATGATAAAATGTGATTATATTGTTAATTTATAGTTAAACTTTTAGCCAACATTCAATTCATTTATTACCTACGTGGTTGATTTACAGGAACTAATTGGCGTGCAATTTACATCAATTCGTCATTAACGCGCGGGCGGCACCGTCTGATAGCCATGAATCAGTTTACGGGATTTCTAATCGCAGTGGCTCGTAACTAGTTTCATAATAGGATTAAAGATATATAACGAGATGTGAGATATATTTTATACTAAGGAAGCGAATCAATGTTTTTTTTTCATTTGAAGTAGAAAATTAATGAACAGTCCTCCTGGTGTTTAGTGGCCACTGCCGCCGATGGACATCTGTAACTAACACTATATAGAACAAATATTGTATCTAAAGTCAATTACAGATATGTTGCCACTTAGATAGACTCGTATTTAGACCAGCCGGCATCCATACTCTTCCAACGAAATGCATGAATTGCTTCGGGTTAGAAATTAGTGTGACGGTGGTACCGCTCAGGTCGAATCGTACTGAGCTACCATTTTGCATAAATCTATCCTAATCTGTAAAGATACGGTTATCATAATAAGGTAATTGAGTATTTAATCTGTGCATTTGATCAATTAATTATTGGATAATAACTAGGGCACAAACTCGTTATAAGCAAAACTTCTAATCAGCCGTTCTGTCACGGTCTAAGTAACTTGTAGAGATGAAACTATGTTTCTGGCTGTCAGGCATGACTGATGTTTACGAATCTACCCTTATGTATGTGAAACTACGAGTATAATATGAACTTGGGTGATTGATGTGTGAATCAATCCTTATTTATTTTCTAATAACTTAGAAAACAAATAAGAATTTACATTGTTATAATTGTAAAGATACAAAATATGTTGATATGTAGATGTACTCTCATTATGATAAAAATACGTTTAAAACCTCAGACAAAAAAATTATAGACGAAGCTTGCGTAATATTGATTTGATAAAAAAAATGTGCAACTGATCACTACGGTAGATTTCTTATACCTATGTGAAATTTTATATTCTGTTTTTGTGAATGAGACATGTTTCAATATTTCCTCTGTCCATGTCTTGCATGTTTGGTTTCATTACAGACGACCCGCGTGGCGGAGCGGTTACCATACCGGCCTGACGCGCAGTGGGTTCCGGATTCGATCCCCGGCCAGACAGATTTCTGAATGATGAATTTAGATTTCTGTTCTGGGTCTGGGTATTTGTGTATTCGTGTTTGTGTGTTTCCATGGCACCCA
>DWPG01000225.1:0-10555 GCA_018251495.1 Autochton cellus | reverse complement strand
AAACCAGAATATAGCAGTGGTGCACTGCTGCTATAGGGAAGAAATAAGTGTGACAGTTGTTCCTCTGGTTGTGCCATGTCGAACTACAAAGGGTTTTCTACCTTCAAATAACTGGATTCCATTTCAAACAAATTTGAGCTGTGCCTGAAGTCTGTCTTGAAGAATAAATTTCAAACCATTGTGTAAACGATTTATCTAATTATTTAATTACAAATCCACTGCGTGAAGCACTTGTGTTATAAGCTTATAAGACTTATCAGGCACAACCTTGCATCGTGTTTCGAATGTGGAGGTGTGGCTTTTACCACCTGTAAAGACGCTACGACCTATACAACTTTAGTAATTGAGCGCTTGTTGTAACTTAAACCGAACTGTACTTAATGCTTAATTACTTGAGCAACAGATGGAGCTCCGCGAACACGAGCACGTGGTGGAGTGCGTGGCGTGGGCGCCGGAGAGCGCGGCGGCCGCGATCAACGAGGCGGCCGGCACCGACAACCGCCGCGCCAACCACGCGGGGCCCTTCCTCGCCAGCGGCTCCAGGGACAAGTCCGTCAAGGTGAACTAGAACAGGGAAATAGAAAATAGATTATTCCTTTCATGGATAAGTTGTGATCATGTTCAAACTTGAAAGGTGATGGTGCCTGTTGTAGGTAAGTAAAACCTGATATACAGGTTTACAATCTAGTTTTCTTCAGAACTAGATGGTAAACACTTGTTTGGGTGTGCTCATGCGTGTGTTTATGCGTTTGCACGTGTGTGTCTATATTTGAATAGTTCAAAACATGTGGAGCTCCGCACACACTAAGCACGAAAAAATGAAGGTGGGAGAATTATTTGTGGTTCATCTGCTGTGTTCAGGTTGTAGAATGATATAGAGCAAATTAGAAGTACGAGCTCAACATAATATATTCGCTGAATTACGACGTAAACTATGCGCCACAATATAAGCGCCGACTTCAGAACCATGTACTGAACTAAAATTTATTTCACTTTATTAAATTTTATTTTTTACTTTTTTGTGACAAGGAAGTCGATGTAGTTTTTTTTGTTAAAAATTATTCTTTAAAATAAAAACATTTTACTTTGTCTTATTATCCAAATAAAGACCCGTAATACACCTATCCACGTATACCCATACTAAGTAAATATTGTATTAAAGTATCCACGAATGTGTCGCACCAGATATGGGACGTGAGCACCGGGCTGTGCGTGGCGACGCTCGTCGGGCACGACAACTGGGTGCGCGGCGCCGCGTGGCACCCCGCCGGCCGCTACCTGCTCACCGCGTCCGACGACAAGACGCTCCGCGTGTGGGACATCGCGCACACGCGCTGCCTGAAGACGCTGTACGCTCACCAGCACTTCGCCACCAGTCTTGGTATGTTCTTCTTAATGTGAAAACTTGTATAGGCGCGTTTGACGTCTTTTGGGATGAGGAGTTAAACTTCTTCATAGACGTTTTTTCGTAGGGGAAAGTCTTATGGGTTCGCGTCGGCGACATGCCAATGTTTGAGGTGTTTAGAGCGCGCGCAGCGGCATGTGTACATCCATACACATGCAAACTAACACATTGTTTATACACGATTGTATGTGTGCATAGATGTGAAAATTAGATTAATGTTAATAGTTTTAATTTAAAATTTACGATTTTTAATTATCAAATCTGTTTGAAAATACAGTTTTAAGTTTAGACTTTTGTCGGCAGTCCTCGGCTAACGAGCAGCAGTCCGACGGTGAGTGGCCACTGCCGCCCATGGTAGTCAACATGGTGTGATCAACCTTAAATAAGTTTAGCGTCCTACCTGAGGTTGGCCACAGATGCGTTCCTGCCTCTGAGGACTAAGTTCTAAGCTCTGTTACTCAGGTCCCTAAATTAACGTCTTTTTGGTGAATTGTTACTAGTAAAATTTTATTACTATTATACAAAGATTCCATAAAAATGACTGGTGGTAGAACAAGTATAGTACGACCGGGGACCTAACACCGTAACACGTATTTCTAGCATGAAGCAGTTCTTGTGTTCCCTTGGAAGGGTGAGTTGCCAGCTGATTCAAACTATTCAACTAACTCAAACTCAACTATTTACTTTGAGCATAGAGTGAGATTTATTTTCTGTTTCAGATTTCCACAGGACCTTGCCATATGTGATATCGGGCAGCGTTGATCAGACCGTCAAAGTTTGGGAGTGTCGCTAAGTGCATTGCCATTTTAGTAACTTAAACTCACCGATGATATCTTTATATTTTTCACATTTAATAGCTGCGATGAGAGAATTGTAAGTTTCGATTTTAATAGAGAAATC
Organism: Autochton cellus; assembly: GCA_018251495.1. NCBI lineage: Eukaryota > Metazoa > Arthropoda > Insecta > Lepidoptera > Hesperiidae > Autochton > Autochton cellus. The sequence continues at coordinate 8,250 of DWPG01000225.1, read as the reverse complement.
ATATGGAAAAGGAAAAAATAGTTTTGATAATTTGATAATTTATTGATATTGTTTCTTCCGTCTGCTCATTGTGGTCTTTGTGGTATCTCTGACGATGCTATGTCCTGGTTTTACATTTGGTTCCCATGCATCCGCTAGTGATGTTAGTATGTTTAGAGTCACATTCCATTTTAGGTAACGGTACATGGACTTTGCTGTACATTTTCTTTAGCCTGATTTGGTATAATATCAGTGATAAGAACGAAATTGGAGTAAAACCCGCAAGTAAAAGGCGTAGCATTAGTCATGTACCCAATCGAAACGATGAAGTGAGGAGCAAAAGCTGTGTTATAATTTAACATTTCATTATTCTGTTTTATTTTATAGTTATTGTTTATTCATAAGAGCGTTTAGATATAACTTTTATTTGGTATGAATAGTTAATATGAATTCTTACATGTCCACTCTAGAAAAACTTGTACCTTAATTTGTTTATTGATAATTTAGTTTTTATCAAATTTGATATTGATGGTTATTCATGACAATCATCCAGGAATTAGTCATTGTTTTTATGTGAATCACATCAAACACTCATTAACATCTTGTATATAAGGAAGCTTATATGTTAGTCTCGCTCGATACGATCCTCATTATGTTTGTTTGCTAGAGTGCCAACAACATTAATGGAAATCAGAGACACGAATACGATTCTGTAACTTAGTGTTACTATCGCGTATGATGGAGGTTGAGACGTCGGACTTGCTCGCTTTTGATTATAACGAACAGCAGTTTAATAGAGACTTATTTTAAGTTTTGTCAATTCAAAACTTTAACTATAAGTTAGAGTGTTATATATTAATTTTTTACTATTTATTTATATTTTCAGTGTTACAATGTCTCAAACAGAATTTTGATTAGTATAAAATAAAAACGCTTAAAATTGCTAGTTAGGTGATTTTACGCAATGTTCGTTTTACAATTACTCTAATCTGATTTTAAGTTGCGTTGATTTATATCATACTAGAGTTCTACGTAAACTGAAGTGTGTGATATAATTGTAATAGTTACTTTAAATAATTACGGATTCTGTTTGTGGGTAGCTAGATGCGAAAATAATTTTACGAGGCCTGTTCTCTTTAATAAACTAGTTATTTATTATTATTGAAATCGAGGAATTTGGTTGCCCGGTATCTTTTAGAAATTAGTGTTAGCTGTAGTCGAGTATTGTCATATTGTTAGAGAAGCTTTGCAGTGCTAGCACGTAATACATGTATAAAATTACAAGACAACTTTACATTGCAAGATCGTTCTGTGTAGCTTCATGTACCTTATACTTCACTTCTTACCTAATCGACTTTGGTAGTTACATCTGAGTGGGTAAACGAAGTAAAACTAGGGTTTTCGAGATAAAAATTATGTTTGTTACACAGTATGGTAATGCGTGGTCTTTGCTTAATCAATGTAGTTTCGTAAACAGTGATCAAGGAGATTATACCTTTTAAGTATCAAAATGTTTACCAAAATCAGTACTTATTGCCAAATTGTAATAGACAGTATAGATTTTTTTATTGTAGCCAGGGCCGGCCGAGACCTTTCTAGTAGAAGCTTTAAAAGAACCCTGTTATAATTTTTTTACTTCTATTTCTCATTTTCTTTAAGTTAAAGTTTATAAAAAAAATATTGCAGTCTCTTTTGCGTCAATAACATAATCACTAGATTGGAATAGTTTACTTTTTATTATAAAAGTAACATAGGAAATCGTTTTGAAAACAAGTGGAGCATTGATGTATTGTACTTGATGCGGTTGTACCAACTTTGTTGCGAAATTAGATCTCGCTTCGACCGCCAATGGTAGGGCCGGCCCTGATTGTAGCCAGGTTACTATAATGTAAGTAAAATAGTTCGGCACATAATTTACTACTATTATTCTATAATCAAAATATCTTTCTAATTAACTGTAATTTTATACTGGCAGATAACGAAAATTTTGTTCTGTAGGCTATCGTGTGGTATGTCGCTAGTGTAAAAGTGCAGTTGATCAGAACTTGTGTAGAATGAATGTATAGACAAAAATGATGATAAAATTTTTACTATACCTTAAAGCTTGCTAACCAGTATTTCTTACAAACTTAAAAATTATATACAGCATTTAATATAGGCGAAGTATTCACATTTATCTATATGCTACATATAATCTCCTTGAGGGGACTTAGTAATACGGCAGTTGTTTATGATTTGAAGCTTGTAAACTATATAGTATGTTTTACATAAATAAGAAGTTTGTATTACAATTATCAAGTTATAATAGTATCTGCACTTTTGTCAGTATAAATTGCTTACTCATTATCAACGAAATATGTATCAGCTTAAACAAAATCCTCTTGAGCCAATCTTTTACTATAATTCTATGAACAGCAAATTTCACAGGAGGATTTTGTTCATATCTAATTAACCACTGTATTTTGTCTAAATTTATAAAGGTAAAATTAACTACCAAAAGTAAATAGAATTTGGTCTAATATTTTCTGTAAATAAAGCAAGTATGTAATTTATTTGTTGTTTATTTTAGTATTTACCTAATTATATAAAACCTCCTATAGTATACTAAGAAAATTGCTGCAACTTTTGAGAAAACACAAATTGGCAATTACTTCTTTGGCCAAAAAATAGTATTGTACCTTCTTATGTCCAAATCTTAAGAACATACGATCTTTCCCCCGCGTCCACTAGGCGTGTAGAGTCTAGCCGAATCGAATCGAAGAAATTAGCTTCCTATACATTGAATATGGAACTGCGTCCACTAGCTACGCGGCGCGGAGCGGCGTGCCGAATTTCGCGCGAATTGATCATTGATGAGATTCGATTCGAGGCCACGCGTCCATACTTTTTGCTCTGCATATATCGATATTGTCTAAAAGATCGATACTATATATATTGACATATTTTACTCTGCGTATATCTATATTGTCTAAAAATATTGATACGATATATATGCTAAATATTTTTTTCATTTGCCCATCTCTATTACAAAAATCTATTTGATTCGCCTGAAATAGACGCATAAGGAATAAATTCGATTCCACTCGACGCGATTCGATCCGGCGCGTTTCCGCTGTAATGGACGCTAGGCTTTGTGCGCCTTCAAATCAAAATTCGTCAGCCTTTAATGGAGTGTCCATACCTGTACAATTTCATTAACAATCTTAGTCATAGATTGACAATCTAATTGTACAGTGTGGACGCAAATTTGGCTTAATTCAATACTGGATCAACAGATCTAATCTATTGTCCGATAGACCCCTAATTATTCCTCTAAGGATAGACCCTCCCAGCGAGATGTCCCGAGGGAGTTGAACTAGGTCACGACTAGTGTAATGCGAACGCTTTCTCGTGACTCGGCACCGAGGAACCAGAGGAACGCCGCGGAGTTTTAGTCGGTAAGAGTCCGACATACCCCTTCTGTCCCCCCGGGCGGAAAGGGATCCATGAGGATTTCTTCGCGATAAAAAAAAAAAGGTCACGCCTAGTGTTGCCAGGTGTCCTGATTTGCGCGGGACGCCCCGATTTACAGGGTTCTGGGGACGCGTCCCGAGTTGCACCTGATCGGAACACCAAATGTCCCAATAAATATTAATTATTTAAACTTAAATAACGCGTTAATAATTATTTAACTAAGTACGATTTTATTTCAATATTTTGTAATTTATGCTAATTTAGCTTTACTAAATTTCTATATAGTTATATTAGTTGGGAAACGCAATAAATTAAACCTTAATTTTAAATATATTTTTTTTGTTTTTGTCACGATCTACAACCATAAATCCCGATTTGTTTTACCTTCTGTCCCGATTTAAAACCAGTTGGACCTGGTAACACTAGTTCTAACACGTTTAACATCTTGCAAATATTCCACTTTTCGTGACATAACTTTACGAGCGGGTTATAACCGGCCTTGTAATAGAACACGATTGCAACTCGATACAATGTCACGTTACATATCGAACTTGCTTTGAATGTCCTACTTACAGTACTGTATTATCTTCCTGACGATCGCTAATATTACAAACATTGCTGATGTTCTGTTTAACGCACATCCTTGTTACTTTTAGTGAAGACGTTTTATCATATACATTAACATAACACATCATGGTAACTAGCGATTTGTAAACGATGCAAATTATATGTTTCGTGTTTTTAATGTCTTACCAAACTATAAAATAAAATAAGTACGAAATGCGTAGCGAACATTTTTTTTGAAATCATGTGAAGCGTCGGCAATCAAAAGGACATTTAAGATTGCAACGCATTGTAATGCCCTTATTACGTGTATTATTATGGAAACTCTAGAGACCCTCTAGGATAAGAAAGTGGACATAATTTTGAGTAAGTGGTTTATGATAACAAGAAAAATGTTACTAAATAAATGCCTCATTAGTCAAAATAAGTAATTTTGAAAATAAGATTTCCATAATTTTCAGAATTTTGTCTGTCTGTATGTTTGTATTTAAAATCGCATCTTACCAAAACTACTGATTTTAATTTGAAGGAATATATTTATATGGACTATGAATTCTTAAGATAACATTTAGTTTTAGTTTCATTTATATGCATCTACTTTATTAACAGTTATTACAATATAAAGTTATGTTACATTTTTTATTAATCGCGGGTGAAACTGCGGGGCACTGCTATTATAAAATAATTAAATTTAATTAATTAAAAAACTGATGGATTTAGAAATCACGCGGTCAGATGTGGTACTTTATGGACTTTGTAGATTTCCGTAAGCGATGTCGGCCACCACTAGTTAGCCTTTAAATAAAATATTTAGATTTAAATTTAAATTTTATCAACATAATTATCCTAGAAGGCTGTCAACTAATGAGTTGCCAATAGGCAATGCCTTTAGTGGAAAATGTCTCATCACAATACTATTATTTTAGAAACGTGAAACATTGAGAGGGTAGAGTATTTAATATGGCCTTTTTATGCCTCACTGTTGTCCTCAGTCCTTGGCCAACCTCTGGTAAGACTTGATCTTATCTGAGATTGATAACAGACGTTCATGGGCGGCAGTGGCCACTTGCCATCAGGTGGCCTGCATGCTCGTTTGCTACTTCCATATTTAAAAAGAACCCTAAGGATGTTGGTAAATTGATCTATTGCCTTTATGAAGATAGAGATTTTATTTGATCCTAATATCGTTACACAAATCCAAAGCATAAAAGGTGGGCAGAATAGTTTATGAAGGTAACCGGCTTTCGAAGACAGCTCATCGGAAATACCTGTCTTGCGCGTGACCGAGACCATTTGTAGATTTACATTACAACCTAGGTACCTACTACATATCTATAAAAAAATGTTTGTCTGTAATTTTTAAAATAACCGTCACTTTAAGCATCCTAAAGATGATTGTCGCTAGACCGGACTGCTCCATCCAAAAGCACTGTGTGGAGATAGCCATTGGTCTAAAATAAACATACTAACAACACTAACATAGGATTTAAGTACAATTGTATCTAACACATTAACAATCTATGGATGTATCTACGTCTGAAATAAACGTTTATTATTATTATTAAGCTTTTTCACACTGAAAATTAACTTGATGAAAATAAAAAAAAATGTATCAGGTACTAATTGAAAATTATGTTTGATTTTTGTTTAAACGTCGGTTTTGACAACACATTCAAGAATTGTAACAGGATTTGTGCAAAAGATAATTTATTAGTCTGTTTAGGTACACCTAAATAAATCAACTTGGAGGCGTTTTTGCATTTATAGTAGTGCGCGGCTCGCAGATAAATAAACATTTTTTTATATAGATAGGTAGGTTTCTAATTTTAGACAAACGTAAAAAAATTATAAATAAATATGTAAACGTAATTTTTTATAATTTGGTCAACTCCACGCATTTCGAAGACATCTTCGTTTGCGCTTTCATCCGATAAATCATTAATGTTAATAATAATTCGTTCTGATATTATATCTAAAGCCTATCTATTATATCTAATATTTAACTAACACTTTTAATATCAAATAAAATCAATTAGCTAACAAATAATACTCACTAAAAACACTTAAAAATGTAAGAAAGATAATGAACTAATATTAGTAACTTTGATTATATACTCTCTAGATCAAACGTCACTTAAGAAAAGCTTCCAAATAATAGTCACTTACTATTAGCCTCTAAATTGCTATCGTTTATAGCACACAACTTTATTGTCCAATCAAAATGGCGTAATGGGAGCGTACGACAAAGTCATCTTTAAGCTAGTGTGTGTGAATCACGCTCACATGTTTTTTTTTGACGTTTTTCGTTTAACAATGACAGGGTGACGTTATATCTAGAGAGTATATAATCACAGGTATAACACTTCTATAGAAAATGGAAATTACATAAATTCAGATACTGTCAAATTACTATGATTTTAGACTAGATTATTTTGTAACGTTACCAAGATCAAAAATCCTGAAGTAAAGATACCTGCTGTAAGTTTTAGGTTAAGTAAAAATCCTTTCATTTATTTTTTGCAATTTAAGACTTACTAAGAAATTATCGCAAAAAATTAAATTGAAGTGTGTTAGGACGAAAATGGCTTAATATTCGAAGCGAAAAGAAGCTTAGTACCCAAAAGCTCGCAAGAGTTAAAGCCGATTACTACTCCAAGTTGTTATCGCGGCGAAACTTAGAGAATTCCGCCATTCCGCGCTTCGCCGAGCGGCTAATTTCTCCGCCGACGTAATTAAATGTATTTTTAGTTGCGGTTAATGATTATTTCACACTAGCTTCGAACGCTTTCAGTCTGCCCTTTGTGCAGTTTTAGACATTCAGCTCAAAATAGTATTGTTTATGATAAGTTTGGTACAATTACTTTAAGCTACACTTGTAACAAGTACCTACTTGTAAAAGTTAGAGAACTAAATTAAACACTATTGAATAATATGATTTTCTACGTATATAGAAATACTTTACGCTGATTGTTGAAATTTATTATGCCCTTGTTTTGCCTGAAGACGCAAAAAAAAATCAATCATTGCTGATAGTGAATGAAATTATAATTGTCTATGATTTAAAAAAACAAATTACCACAATATTCTAAAATCAAAATAATCACGGCTACGTCACCCGCAAAGGCATTCCCGCGTCATTTCGGTTGCGTTCTAAATTCAAACCTTCGCGGGGGACGGCCGCTCCCTCACTTCGTTTCGTTAAAAAATATAAATATCGATTGTAACATATTCACACGAAGCGAAAACAGCGCAGTGATAAATCACCTTCGGGAAATTAAAACTGTCTTTAAAACAATACTTTCTTTGCGTCCGAATGCGCCCCCTGTAGGGATTCCGTCTCGTTCGCACTGTTTTAATTTTGATATTTTCATCTCGCTCTACTTGAACAGGAAATAAGGAAGGGAAGATACGACATTAGTTCAATGAAGCTTTATTTAGATATTTGCGGCGATAACACGTTCCTTTTAATTATATTACTGAAACAAATGTCACTCCTAAATTAAATTATTCACAGGTAAAGTTAACCAAAGTTCACGTTAGACAGGTAATTTATAAATTAACTAGATATGAAAATAATAAAAAAACTTTCCTACTACCGTATAAAAATATTTATCACAATAAGTTTAATTTCAACCCTTCAGGTAAATAAATGAACATAAAAGATTAAGAAAAAGAAACTCACAAAAGTTATTAAAACATTTTCCTCGCGTTTCGAATGCACAGATCTGATAATTAAAAACATCACAAATACATTAACGGCCGAAGCGCTCCAAATCTAATTTCTTTCGAAACAAAAAAATCTTAATTACTTTTTCTGTCTATCACAAAAAGCGGGAGATAAGGCTGTTTTCGAGACCTCGTTATCAACCCGCCACCCTAGTGCTTGCACCCTTCTTTCCTCTCCCCGTTTCCCCTCAAAACTCCCCGTTTTCCCCTCCCTGTTTCAGCGCATCCGGCGCGTCACCTGCGCGCGCGCCGCCCTGTCATCCTCGCCGTTATTGCTTTTTAATTCTCTCAGCCACGGTTAGAAATAATGGACTTTTTACTTCCAGTGTTGATGGCCTGATGGTGATTCATGGTGCCCTAATGAGGCAAGCGCGACAATGGTTAAGTCAGTAAAATATAATAATGGTAATAATATTTATATGGGTGTTATTATAACATAGTAAAGATGTTTTAAGAAATTTTTATCATTAAATATCTACAAATAATGTACATATCTGATTAATTCCAAGTTAAGGTAAAGATAAAAGT